>CM042257.1:7390052-7570052 GCA_023566225.1 Romanogobio albipinnatus | reverse complement strand
CCATATGACTTACTTTCATCTGTGAAACACAAAAGAATATGTTTTGAAAATCAGGTGTTGTTCAGTGCGGTTTCACAGAAAAGAGTTATTCAGTTAATGGCGACATTTATATGTAACGTATAAATAAGGCAGGATACAATAGCAAGTAAAAGATAGTTTATTAGACTGAGGGTCAATGAAAATGACCAGAGAACACAACGATCTCAGATGCGTTTGGCGAAACCAGAAGACACAAGGATCTCAGCTGTGCGTTGGGCGAAACCAGAAGACACAAGGATCTCAGCTGTGCGTTGGGCGAAACCAGAAGACACAAGGATCTCAGCTGTGCGTTGGGCGAAACCAGAAGACACAAGGATCTCAGCTATGCGTTGGCGGATGCAAAGGTGGATGGTACAGGTAGCACAGGGACGCTGTAAACAACCCAGTACGGTGAGGATGGTGCAGACGTGGATAGTGGAACTCCAGAGTGAAACACGGAACACAGGAAACAAGCAGGGCAGGAACATAATGGCACAGGAGGGAGAACACGCGACCATCATCCAAACAACGCTCTGACAAATGACAAGGAGAACACAGACAGACTAAATAGGGTGCGCTGATGATCTGCAGCTGGAGCTGGCTGCGACAGGTGTAATGATCATCAGCCAACCAGCGGCTCCGCCCCAACACAAACACACATACACACACACACAAGAATGAGATGATGAATTCATGAACCGTGACATTATATTTATGTTTGACTGAGCTAATTAAGGCACTAGAAATGTCATTTTTATCTACAGTATGTTTGAATGAAATCCATTTAATTCATGATGCATGTTTTTCATCTTTAATATCATTGATAAAATAAAATAAATTAAACTTTTCAACTTTTAGAGCAGGGGTGTCCAATCCTGATCCTGGAGGGCCACTGTCCTGCAAAGTTGAGCTCCAACCCCAATTAAACACACCTGAACTAGCTAATCAAGGTCTTATTAGGCATACTAGAAACTTCCAGACAGGTGTCGAGGCAAGTAAGAGCTAAATTCTGCAGGACAGTGGCCCTCCAGGACCAAGTTTGGACATCCCTGTTTTAGAGGTTAACACTGGCTGTTTGAAAGCAAGATTTGTGAGATAAGAAAGTTGTTGGAATAACGTCTTGAGAATGCCTTGTTAAAGCCGCAATATGTATTTTTTAGCCAGTAGAGGTCGCTTATTCAAAACAAGGGCATAGATTAATGACGCCTTGATTTCGCGGAGCTTTTATTATGCCTCAGACGACGGTTCAGTTTCACGCTTCAGTAGGGTAACGCAGCGCTGTTTTATCAAATTAGATATATTATTTGAGTGTGTTGAAAGCTATGTTATAAAGCTACTCTGTGTGTTCGTGTAACCCCTCCTGTTCGAGCCGCCCGCTCCAAGCGGGACTCAAACCCAGGTCTGCCGGCATGAGAGTCAGACGCTCTAACAAGGAGACTAAAGGCTGCAAAATCTAGCGTCAGTCACTAGAGCGTCTCTTGAGACCAGAGGAGTGAGGTTTACTCGCACAGCGACTACTAGCTGGCCTCCGTTACACACACACCCCTAAACCTCACTCCCATCCGGGTCACAGCACCAATGTAACCCCTCCTGTTCGAGCCGCCCGCTCCAAGCGGGACTCAAACCCAGGTCTGACGGCATGAGAGTCAGACGCTCTAACAAGGAGACTAAAGGCTGCAACCTCTAGCGTCTGAGATCAGAGGAGTGAGGTTTACTCGCACAGCGACTACTAGCTGGCCTCCGTTACACACCCCCCCTAAACCTCACTCCCATCCGGGTCACAGCACCAATGTAACCCCTCCTGTTCGAGCCGCCCGCTCCAAGCGGGACTCAAACCAGGTCTGCCGGCATGAGAGTCAGACGCTCTAACAAGGAGGCTAAAGGCTGCAAAATCTAGCGTCAGTCACTAGAGCGTCTCTTGAGACCAGAGGAGTAAGGTTTACTCGCACAGCGACTACTAGCTGGCCTCCGTTACATTCGCTCAGTGACTACTACACTCTAAAAAATAAAGGTTCTATATGGCACCAAAATGGTTCTTCGTCGTAATCATAGAGGAACCACTTTTGGTGCTATATTGCACCATATCTTAACATGTTCTGTACATGGTAGCGGTGCTATATAGCACCTTAGTCAAAGAACCGGTGAATAACCTCTCAAGAACAGCTGTAGAACCACTGAAGTTGGTGCTATATAGCACTTAAAAAGGTTCCCCTATGATTACGAGCCAACAACTATTTTTGGTGCCATATAGAACCTTTTTTTGTAGAGTGTATGAGATACTGGTTGCACACTGCAGTAAGCTAGATCGATATTAGGCATGGTAAAACATGGTACTCGCAGTAAATCAAGAAAACGATATTTAAACAATAAGACTAACTGTGTTGAGCTGTATAACAATGATTAGTTTTCTGTCAATGAATGATCCAAACAGTTGCTCTCCTGTCTAATAAAACACACTATTTTAAAGCGTCTTTGGTGTTTCCATGGTTTCTACAAAATAAAACCAGAAATCGAGGGTAACGCGGGTATGATGTCATTGATGGCCGACGCACAAACACGGTCCGTGTCCTGGTTAAAATGGCTTATTTCTGTGGATTTAAACATTCTTGAAAGCATTTGGGATAATGTAAGTGCACAAGTAAAAAATGTATAACATTGTTCTAGTGGTTTTTGAATATTTTAATTCAAACATCGTACATATTGTGCCTTTAACTAGTATAAACAGAATAATTGATTAAAAAATTCTCTGATAACTGCCAGAATTATTGAATGATAAATCATCTGTGGTTCACATTAAGTCTGTGCCATCAATAATTAATTTGGGTTAGAGCAAGGTCAAGTTCGTCCTCTCCATATTGTGAATACACGCATAGATATGGTTGTTCTCACAAATATATAATATTTATATGTATGTGCAGACAGTAAACTGCAGATGTAAGATGAGTTTGCAACTGCCTTTCATTATGTAATTCCATTTCTCGAAAAGGTCACAGCACCCGTGGCTGCATTTGCTATGACCTCATCACAGCTTTATCGCACTTTATAGCTTTCTTTAGAAACTAGTCAAGAAGAGCAGCTTCATTTCACAGACACACAGTCAGACACCAATCCTGAAGTTATTCTGTCAAACTCAACGGGTGGCTCCTGCTCGTGCTTTGCATGCAGCTGAATCGATTAGGAAGAAGAAGAATTAGTTTGCCTTTAGCAATAAATAAGAGACAGTTTGTTTGACAAGCGTTGTTTATTCTTTGTGCTCCGGAGAAAATGGTAAGCCTGCAGCTGTCAAACTGCGCTCTTGTGTGCCTACCTGAATATAATGCACCAGTGCATGTTATTATATCACCTTTATGGATGTATGGATGTGTAGCAATGTGATTAACCTACATAAAAAGTGACAAGATTTTTTTATTTGAATATATTTTAAAATGTCATTTATTCCCGTGATGACATAGCTATATTTTCAGCATCATTACTCAATTCTTCAGTGTCGCATGATCCTCCAGAAATCATTCTTTCAGTCACAGGTGTTTGGATATTTTGTACAACTTTGATTGTGGTTCATTCAATTAGACTTTTTTTTTTCAATTGAAAGTGTCTAAAGTCTACTCAAAATGTTGCTAAATGTCGCTAGATGATGCAATGCGCTGCCGGCAATTTACATCTGTTTTCTCTCCTAATCCATGCTCACATACTGTAATTTCAATATAATAGTATAGTGAAAGTCCAGTAAAGCAAATAATACAACAATAGCAGATCCAATGATTATGAGGTTTAGTAGCAAACCAGCACCGCACTTCTGGGTTTATAGGACTCAACTATGGCAACATTTACAGCACACGATATAGCAAAATGTAAACCTACACCTAAGCGCCATTTCACACATCAGGCATAACTTTATGACCACCTTCCTAATATTGCGTCCCCCCTGACCCGTCGAGGCATGGACTCCACTAGACCCCTGAAGTGTGCCAAGATATCATTTTAGTCCTGTAAGTCGAGAGGTGGTGCCTTCATGGATCTGACTTATTTGTTCAGCACATCCCACAGATGCTCGATTGGATTGAGATCTGGGGAATTTGGAGGCCAAGTCAACACCTCAAACTCGTTGTGCTCCTCAAACCATTTGTGTCAGGGTGCATTATCTGCTGAAAGAGCCACACCCACCAGGGAATACCGTTTCCATGAAAGGGTGTACATGTTCTGATGCTCACGTGTCCACTGTTGCCGGTTATGGCAGTAGACAGGGGTCAGCATGAGCACCCTGACTGGTGTGCGGCTATGCAGCCCCATACGCAACAAACTGTGTATTCTGACACCTTTCTATCAGAACCAGCATTATCTTCCTGAGAAATATAAGCTACAGTAGCTTGTCTGTTTGATCGGACTACACAGGCCAGCCTTTACTCCCCACGTGCATCAATGAACCATGGCTGCCTATGACTCTGTCGCCGGTTCACCACTGGTCCTTCCTTGGACCACTTTTGATAGATACTGACCACTGCAGACCGGGAACACCCCACAAGAGCTGCAGTTTTGGAGATGCTCTGACCCAGTCATCTAGCCATCACAATTTGGCCCTTGTCAAACTCGCTCAAATCCTTACGCTTGCACATTTTCCTGCTTCTAACACATCAACTTTGAGGACACAATGTTCACTTGCTGCCTAATATATCCCACCCACTAACAGGTGCCGTGATGAAGAGATAATCAGTGTTATTCACTTCACTGGTCATACTATTATGCTTGATCGGTGTATATATAAACAAAACGTGGAAATACCTACAGTGTTATTGTCCCAAAGTACCATAAAATTGGAATACCATGGAATACCATGGCATTCTTTAAAGTAGCTTGTGAGTTACTAAGATGTGAGAAAACCATTATCATAATACAGCACAAAGAACATGCACTGGCCTGGTGTAGTAAAGCTCCTGCTGCATACATCTAAAGTTTCTCTTTTATATGACTTTAGTGAGCTAGAAATGTTGCAAGTACGACTTCTGCTGAATTTATGATCATCATATTGCTGAATCATTTCTTCACAATAGGGCCATTGGTCTTGCTGATATTTGCTGACTTGTGGTAATATGTCTGTGTTAAGAACTGAATATGGTACTCAGATGATCCCACAGAGGGGGAGCAACATCCCTGAGACCATAAAAACAGGATAAGGCTGTTCTTGGTCTAGAAAGCTTGAGCTTGAGTTGATTTGGGTGGGCAGTTTATTGATTTTTTCACACAAGCTGGATCAGGGCAGACCTACTCTGCCAGTACTTCTCTTCTGTGGTGGTTTACCATCAAACCTGTAAAGACGGTCAAATTGATTTCAGCTGTTGTGCTAACTATCACCATTTTGTTCGCTTCAATGTCCCTCTCTCTAAGAGCAGGCTAAAGTGTGTAGTATGTGAGCAGAGTGCAGAGACCGCAGAGTTGTATTATTTAATTTTTCTTTTTTGCACAAAAATGCAGTTTTGAAAATTAGTTAGCTTGTTAGTTATAGAATAATATAAAGTATAGAGGAACATGTTTTTTTAAACTTGCTGTTACATTTTTTTGTACAAGAAAAAAAAAATTATATTTGTGGAAAGGTTTCTTAGGTTACTGAAACACTAACATTAGCCTATTATCATGTGAATGCAATGCCAACTCAAAGAGAATGTTTTTAATTGACTGCTGTTTGATTCACTCAAAAAAAAGGCCGGCCCCCTGCAAGCAATCTGACTCTTTTTTGCTGTTTACAGCAACTGATGGCTATCCCAGAGACCTAGTCCACATGTACTAAAATACTTTTTTTCCCTCCGTTTGAAAAGCAATCGCATCCACATGAAAACGCAAAAACACGGCATGAAGCGATGTCAAGGGCATGCCAAACCAACAGGTGGCAATAAAGCCCTAACCGTAAAGCCATGTTGGCCAATCAGAAGCCCGGCAAAAATTGTATTGCCGGTTCCGGTTCTGACGCAACAAGTCAAAATCTCCGGTTTCGTTGTCCACACGACAACACTGCAACCGGACTTCTAAAAATGTTCACCCTGGCAGGAGTTTTAAAAAAAGTTTGGTTTCAGTGTCCGGATGCTTTTGCATGTGGACGAACGGCCAAAAAAGTAAACAGCAAAAAAGAGTCAGATTGCTTGCAGGGGGCCGGCCTTTTTTTGAGCGAATCAAACAGCAGTCAATTAAAAACATTCTCTTTGAGTTGGCATTGCGTTCACATGATAATAGGTTAATGTTAGTGTTTCAGTAACCTAAGAAACCTTTCCACAAATATATATTATTTTCCATTTAATGTATCTTGTACAAAAAAATGTAACATCAAGTTTAAAAAAACATGTTCCTCTATACTTTATATTATTCTATAACTAACAAGCTAACTCATTTTCAAAACTGCATTTTTGTGCAAAAAAGAAAAAATTAAATAATACAACTCTGTGGTCTCTGCACTCTACTCACATACTACACACTTTAGCCAGCTCTATGTATCATAGAAAAATACCTGTGTTCGCGTGGACAGGGCCTTAGTGACAGATATCTGTCATGCAGTAGGGACATTTTATGTAGGCTTCTGGTATTCCAAAAAATTGTTTGCAGCACCTTTAATGATAGGGTAGGCAATTTTCGGAAAGGCTAGCAATAGCGAGCTAGCTTTGAAAGCAGAAGATTCCACCCTCACTTCAGAGCGTCTCCAAAGCCACACTTTCTTCAAAACACATGAACGCTCACAGCAGGGAGAAAACAAAAGTGTCACGAGAGACGGCGTTAAACTACCTCTTGACTCAAAAAACATAACATTGCAATAATAATAAACAACTTAAGGCGAGACACTACAGGTGAATAGGGAATTTTTTTTAATTACAAGATATCACTGTGAAACTTCTTCAGTTTATTACTGGCATAAACATAAGAAAAAAAT
This sequence comes from Romanogobio albipinnatus, assembly GCA_023566225.1. Taxonomy (NCBI): domain Eukaryota; kingdom Metazoa; phylum Chordata; class Actinopteri; order Cypriniformes; family Gobionidae; genus Romanogobio; species Romanogobio albipinnatus. The sequence continues at coordinate 7,563,124 of CM042257.1, read as the reverse complement.
GAATTACAAGTTTTGTGTAAATTAATGTTTTAATATGCAAATGAGGCCTTATATACTTAAATATACGCTCATTTGCATACTTTTCCAAAAACAAAATCTGGAAATTGGAAAGGACCATGTTTAAAATTCTTGGTTCTATTTGTTGACATGTTAGATGAGAGGGCTTTTACAGAGGGGATTCTGGATATCTTATTTTGTGCTTTAGTAAATTAGAGAATACTGACAATAGCCTTAAAAAATCAATTTTCGCCATGTTTTTTGGAGTTAAAGGACCTATAACTCAGGATAGGAATGATATATCAACAAATCCCTCTGTAAAAGCCTTCAGAATATAGTTCAGTATAAGACTGCTAAAGATGGTGCTTGTAGGTGCTCCTGAAGTGGATATATCTGACTCTGAGTGTGAGAAAAAACTAATTCTGAGAAAACGGCCTTTAAAGTTTTATACTGTATAACTGCATACATTTCTATAAAACCCCCAACCTACAAACAAAATATATATTCAGTTAATTAATATCAGTAGTGTATAATATTTAAAACACGTGGAAATTGATAAATGAATAAATTATTAATAGCAATAGCTATTAGAGAACTACCTTAAGAGAACTACCTTAACAAACACCAGTCACAAAAACTGCAGATGAACTGTCCCTGTTTGTTGCATATGTCCATCTATAACTATTTGAATCTAATTCTGACGGGGTTTCGTCTACTAATCTGTTGTTGTTTACTTTCTTTTTACTTGCTCTTGCTACTTGGTCTTTTCTGTGAGCGTTTATGAGCCGATTTCAGCGTTGTCTGCACTTTCTCTCTAGCAGAGAATACACAAGCAAGCGGCAGCGCGTGAGAAATTCACATGGAATCAGATGTGGTGTTCGGCTGCAAACTTTCGCGGTTGGTTAGTTCTACAAAGGAAATATCCATATTTGGATTAGACAGTGCTGTGTGTGAGACTGTGAGCTTTATAATGAGACCAGGCATGACATGTTTCTGTGAATGGAGACGGCACGAGAGATCGCGCTAGAATAACTTTTGATGATTTCGGGTAGAAATCTAAAGGCGCACGGTGACAAAATATAATGAAATAACCACCTTAATGTGTAATGTTGACATTTTTTTTATTTTGACATGAAAGCTTACATGTTAAGGGAGCAAACTGGCCCAAAATCTCAAAATTGACCACTGCATGAAAAAATGATGTTTTCACCTGCCGTGTCTCGCCTTAAAGAGCACTGACCTGTACCACTTGACTGCTGCTCATTGATAGTGTTGCCATTGAAACGTTGATGATGTGTAATGTCTGTGTGAGCAGGGTGCGCGGAGGTATGAAAATACACTGTATCATTGCATTCGGACTAAATGCAATAAAGCCCACAGCTGGTCCTTATATCTATAAATACATTTAGACCACTTAACTTATGCTGCGTTTGAAATCGCCCCCTATACCCTCATTCACTGTTCCCTATTAGTCCACTAATGTAAGTCACTTGAAGGAGTGAATGAAGACGAGTGAATGAATTTTGACACTGAGTGTGGCAGAATGGCTGCCGCTTTTGCTTAGTTTCTGCTTGCTGTTTAATAATTATTTGCAACATAGAAAACTGGCAGCTCCAGCAGTAATGAAAAGATTTATCTTGAACTCTTGCCATGGGAACTAGCATGTAATTAAACAATTTAATAATCAATTAAATCTATATTTATACCTGTATGATATTGCGCTGGACCAGTGCGGTTTGGAAAAATGGATGGATGATTGATTCAGCTGCAGGCAGCATCTCCTGGCGAGACGCGGGAATTCATTCAGCGTGCAACTCTCACAGTGCATTATGGGTATTCTCTAGCCGTTGAGCATACATCGGCTGTACACTCGTTATTGCGGTGCATTGTGGGATTGAATGAGTGCACTCAATAACGTCCACTATGGTTTCACTACGTCCACTATGGTCTCCTCAAATAGTATATAGGGGGCGATTTTGGATTGCTATCAGAATGTGAAGAGACATTCTGGAACAAGTCACCGACCCTGCCTTTAAGTCTTCAATCAATCTTCATGTTGTTGCCATGCAATAATCCAAAAATCTTTATTTATCACCACCAGAGCTTGTAAAATTTGTGTCTGTTACTTTAGCACCACCACACCAGAGAAAAGCGGCATGAATTTTGGTTATTACAGGACAATCCCTCTGGAGTAACCTGGGGTTAAGTGTCTTACTCAAGGGCACAGACTGATGGCCTCATAGTTCACTGTAGGGATCAAACCAGCCTTGGTCAATCATATGACCTTCTAAAGGCCCTGTCACATGGGTTGCGTCAAGGCTTCAATGGAAGTGGCATGCTCTGCTTTGACCTCCACATGAAAAAATGTTGCAGACAAAGTGTCATGTAAAGCTTATTTTACAAGGTTTCTAGGCAGCAAGAAAGCAGCGAATGTACCAAACGCAGTGAAAACATGAATTTGAGCTTAGAATAGGCTCCAGGCAATGAATTTGATACATCACAGGAAAAAAATAAAGGACTCACTGAATGTGGGTTAATGAAATTTTACTGTCTCGTGGAGTTCTTTGTGAATTTAAATCAGTTTGAGAACTGAGGCAGCATAACACAAAATAGAAAGAAATTATGAGGCTTTAAATAGCTCTTTAAAAAAATGTACCTTTTTTAAATGTTTCTGCTTGCTTTGTTCTCAGAAGAGGGAATTTTATTTGATGACAAGGACCCCCAAATATGATGATTCCTCTTATTTATTTATAAGCGTGGTTATGGAATGCAAGCAAGCGACTCAACTGATTCATTAAAAAAGTGATTTGTTCAAAAACGGTCTTTATGAGCAAGCCATTGATGCATAAACTCAATCGATTTGTTCAAAGACATTTATTCAGGAACACCATTGATATGTGTTGCTTGGAGACAAGCTGCGGTTTATTACACTGGCTCCATTTGGAACTATTTGGAACGGGAGCCAGCTTCAGTTGTAGCGTAAGTCCCTCCAATTGGAGCATAAGCCCCTTCCATTTGGAGGTCTCCGGGCAGTGGCGATACCTACTTGACCGCCAGCATTAGCTGTGTCAATTGAGAAAGGATGCAAACTTCAAAGGCCAAAAGTTGGACAAAGCGTTGTCAAGTGGGACTTTCTAGCCTACAGAGGAATGTTCTTGTCACCTAGCAACTTTGACAGATGCCGTTGACAGACTTTTTAAGTTATATACAAATTTCTGAAAACTATGGAAGCTTTGTTTCCGCCACGGAATAAAACAAAATGTAAAAGATTATTGCGACTTTTTATCTCACAATGTGGAAAAAAAAAGTCAGTTGCGAGTTTACATCTCACAATTCTGATTTATTTATTTGCAAATCTTGCAGACTTGTAAGATATAAACTGGCAATTGTGAGTTATAAAGTCAGAATTGAGGGATATAAACTTGCAATTGCGAGTTATAAAGTCTTGTATCCCGCAATTCTGACATTTTATCTGAATTGCGAGTTTAAATCTCGTTATTCTGACTTTATAACACAAACTAAACTTGCTTTTATTTTGCGAGGAAAAAAAGTAATAATTCAGAGAAAAAGTCGCAATTACATGTGACTACAGTGGCAAAAAGCCACTGTTGTTTTTATTGCGAGTGTACACAAATAAAAGTAGATACTTAATAGATTATAATAATGTTTAACACTTGTCCGAATGATACAAATCGACAAAGTTCTTTGAGTCACTTTGGCACTTATAAGGAAAAAATCGAGGCTGTCGCGTCAGCGTGATCTTTGACCTCTAGGGGTTAATGTTGTGAAACGACAAGAATACTTTTTGTGCGCCTTTTTTTTTTTTTTACATTTGAATCGTTTGATATTCAAGTCGGCCTAAGTAGAGACCCAACAATATTCCAGTCGTCAACCAGCATGCAATTATCCTTGGCATAGACTAGGCTGCGGCCCATGAAAAGAAAGATGCATTTGTAGGCCGCATTCAAAGAAGCCTTTTCACCGCACCGTTGTGACGCATTCGGCCTTTGAATGCAGCCTTCGAGGAATACAGCTGAATTGGTACAGAGCTATTACTGTGTCTAAAAATGTAAGTTGCTCGATATTAACTTCTTGTTTATTGAACTGATGTAGAAAAGCAATATCTCACAATGGTGCCATTGTAATTCAATTCAATACATTATTTAGTAGCCTACTTGAAAGAGTTTTTCAAAGCAACCAGAGCAAATTCCTGTACTTTCATTCATTTGAAGTTATTCTCTAGATATACATGTATACCTGCGTGCCAAGACACATAAGAGGACCGCTAAACAAAATGGATTCTAAACCTCTAAGCTGAATGCCTGTACGGCCCTTACCTGACTGCTTCTGATTGTGAATATTCCACGCACAGCACATCAGAAATGGCAATATGGGTTTAACTGCAACCTCGAGGCCAGGAAAACGAAGTTCTTAATTACTGCGAGCACGCATAAAGTGGGGGAAGCATAGCATGCGGTGGAGTTATTGGAGTTCAAAATGCGGCCCATCAAATTCAGATGGATTTCCTGAACTGCCTATTGCCATAACAAGTGGACAAGAGCAGATGAGCCACATTTCAAATACCATTAAAGCTGTATTAACTCCCCTCATCGACTTGAGCAAAAACATGTTAAGCATGCTAATCTGGAAAGGGAATTAAGAGAATATTGTAGGCACTTAATTGCCTGGTACTCTGGGATGCACTGGAGACAGTTTGAACACACTTCAAGATAGAATAAAGAAAAAACGGCATATTACAGTTACACATATTAAAATCAGGCACCCAAGTGCTTGTTAGTGAGAGTGACGGTCAATCATGAAAACACATTCATTGTGACTTTTTTTTAAATATATACATGTTTGTGTCACCAATTTGTTAATTTGTCACCAATATTTTGTCTTGTTTTAATTGAGACATACAGTACTTCATAAAAAGATTCATTTACTTCAGCAAAGCGGCATAATTAGACTTGTTTTCAGCTGATTTATCTTGAATTATTATGAATAATAATGAAAACGTATTATTATTAATTATTAGTCTTACTCCATTGGCGATTTTCCTTTTTCAGATTAAGTTTCAACATCATTAATTTTGTTAGATTTATGCTTAAAGCTACACTGTGTAACTTTTTTTGTTTATTCTTAGCTAAAAACACTTAGTTCTTTCAAAAATAGATGTGCTCATTAATGTATATTTACTTCTTTCAAGTAATAAAGTATTCTCGTAAGTTTATAATATGCCATTGAAAATACATACGGGTAAGGGGTCCTCCATCTTGAAAGTACATTAGCCAAAGAGGGACATACCCGTAAATTCAAGCTTCGCCTTTTGCGTTTTAACACTCGATGGCACCATGCCGAATGTGAAGAGGGGGATTGCTTGAGACTGCTCTATGAAAACCTGAAAGCCTTTTTGAAAGTCTGTTGCGATGGAGGATCAGTCTTATTCTCGAGGATATGTCACAGAGTCACCAAGGAAGCGAAAAAGAGAATTAAGACGGCAACACAACAGGCAAATCAACACTAATGGACGAGGTCGAAATGGAAGCCATGTTAATCTTGGACTAAATCGGCCACCGTAGGAGTTAAAACGAAATCGGAATTGGGAGGAACAGAAACTAATATTTTCTGGATGGTCATATACCTTTTCACCGCTAGATGGGGGAAAATATCACACAGTGTAGCTTTAAAACGAGAAAAAAAGTAATTTTTTAAGGTTTACTTCCACTTTTTTGCACTTTTCTTTCTCATTAGTACATACAATTGAGGATTTACTAAAGGTCCCATGATGTGGATTTATTTGATTATTTGGATTATATATACATATACGTATATGTGTGGATTATTGTATAATGTTTCCTGAGGTGTACTTATATTGTTAGTATGATTTTTACATCATAAAATGTCATAATTTAGAAATAAAAGGCATTTTTCTATCCTGATTTTAGCCCTCTGGCTTGAATGCTCTGTTTGAAGGGTCTGCTGTGAGACTTCAGTGTAAACGCCCACTGCTGTGATTGGCTGACATCTGTGTGATGTGATTGGCTGACATTTGCATTTGAAATGCATATTACTCTTTTACTACGTTTTTTTTTTTTTTTTTTTTTTGGCAGTTTGGTCTAACTCTCTGTAGTCTAATCACAATTTAACTAACAGATACTAAGAGAAACAATGTGAAGTTGATCGTTTAGTCACTGGCTTGAGTCACTGATGCATAAACAGTAATAAACGATTTAGAAAGAAAGCCTGCGTGAACTTGAATAACTAGCTACACATCAGAAATCACTGATCACAGATCAGGCTTTAATGAACACTGTTACTTACTGTTTGTGGTGGTGCTGTCGAATCTATATCGTAAAAGTCAGTTTGTAAAGCCTGTGCTGACATTGCGACTGAATTAAATGTAAAAAAATAACTGAATCCATTTTCTCCAAATTCTCTGGTCCGGGCAAAGCAGAGAAAGGGGAAGAAACTGTTCCCCGTATGACGACATACAGGGAAGATTCCAGATTGGCCCATCTGAGCTTTCATTTTCTCAGAAGCAGAGCAGGATACCTAGGGCTTGGTTTACACGTCTCCATTTCTAGCCACTTGGGGACCATACACCCTTAAAAATAAAGGTGCCAGGAAAAAGCAAAAATGGGTTTTCACAGGTTAGGGTTAGGAGAATAGAAGAAACTTTTTTTGTTTGTTCCCTGAAGAACAAACAAAAAAAACATGCTCTCGGCACATGCTCTCGGTTCAAAATGCTGAACAGTTAGTTCATGCGTTCATGACCTCAAGGTTAGATTATTGTAATGCTCTACTGGGTGGTTGCCCTGCTCGCTTAATAAATAAACTCCAGCTGGTCCAAAACGCAGCAGCTCAAGTTCTTACTAGAACCAGGAAGTATGACCATATTAGCCCAGTTCTGTCAACACTGCACTGGCTGCCTAATAAACATTGCATGCATTTTAAAATCTTGCTTATTACTTGCAAAGCACTAAATGGTTTAGCTCCCCAATACTTGAGCGAGCTCTTAACATATTATACTCCATCACGTCTACTGCGCTCTCTAAACTCTGGCCAGTTGTTAATACCGAGAATATCCAAATCAACTGCAGGCGGTCGATCCTTTTCCTATTTAGCTCCTAAACTCTGGAACAGTCTTCCTAACATTGTACGGGAAGCAGACACACTCTGTCAGTTTAAATCTAGACTAAAAACACATCTCTTTTCTGTGGCATACACATAAAACACTTTTTCAATGAATTGATTGTTAGGCTGCATTAACTAGGTCAGCCGGAACCGGGAACACTTCCCATAACACCTGATGTACTTGTTACATCATCAGAAGAATGGCATCTACGCTAATGATAGTCTCTCTGTTTTATCCCGAGGTTTACTGCAGTCAGCCGGATCCGGGCCGTATCCAGATCAGATGCTGGACCTGCGCCCAGACATGACCAACGCATGACCCTGAAGTGTCTGCAGAGACCGTGTCAATTAGACTCCCCATTAAATTGCATCGTCGACACGGCATCTCAATAAACCCGTCTCCGTGATGACTCTGATTGTTCGAATATTACAATTTAATAATTCTTAAAGCTACACTGTGTAACTTTTTTAGTTTATTCTTAGCTAAAAACACTTAGTTCTTTCAAAAATAGATGTGCTCATTAATGTATATTTACTTCTTTCAAGTAATAAAGTATTCTCGTAAGTTTATAATATGCCATTGAAAATACATACGGGTAAGGGGTTTGAATGGGTGTCGCCATGTTGCCCCTCCATCTTGAAAGTACATTAGCCAAAGAGGGACATACCCATAAATTCAAGCTTCGCCTTTCGCGTTTTAACACTCGATGGCACCATGTCGAATGTGAAGAGGGGGATTGCTGGATTGAACTGGAAGCCATGTTAATTTTGGACTAAATCGGCCACCGTAGGAGTTAAAACGAAATCGGAATTGGAAGGAACAGAAACTAATATTTACTGGATGGTCATATACCTTTTCACCGCTAGATGGGGGAAAATATCACACAGTGTAGCTTTAAATCGATATGTCATCCTCAATAAACCCGTCTCCGGCGTGTTGCCTCCGATCTTTCGAATATTCCGATCTATTATGAACTCTGACCTGTAAAATTGTCAGAATAATAATCATACGCTGTTTGTTAATTGGCCAGAGGAGAACTGGCACCCCGACTGAGCCTGGTTTCTCCCAAGGTTTATTTTTCTCCATTAGGTCACCTGATTTGGTTTCCTTGCCACTGTTGCCACTGTTGCCTCTGGCTTGGCGTGCTCAGTTGGGGCTACTAAATCTTTCTAAATTTTTCAACTAAATATCCAAATAAATCTAATTTTTAAACTAAATTAACCATATAATCTAAATTACTGATCTAAAGCCCACACTGTCACTGTATGATAATTGAAATGAACTGATGACATCACCGTTTTCTCCAGAATGGCTATACGGCTGAATAAAATTGTTGCATTATTGTCCTGTTTAACACTGTAAAGCTGCTTTGAAACAATCTGCATTGTTAAAAGCGCTATATAAATAAGGTTGACTTGACTTGACAAGAACCGTTTTGTGAAAGGTTCTTTAAAGAACCATTTTTTTCTAACCATTTTATATTCTAAAGTTCTTTTGATTTTAAAGGTTCTTCATGGAACCATACACCCTGCCAAAGAAGCATTTAAGAACCTTTATTTTTAAGAGTGTAGACAGGCTATGACCTCATAGTAATGTTAAAAAACCTCATAAAGTGAAATTTTCATGTCATGAGACCTTTAATTTAACCTTGAAAACAAAGCAAGAATGTTTACATATTTTAAATGAAATATTTATAAATGTAGACATACACTTAATGAATGATATATAAGGGCTACATGCATTTCAAGTTTTCAGCGTGGATATTTCTTTCTTTTGTTCTTTCTTTCCACCATAAGTGTGCATATAAATCAGTCCCTCTAAGGGTTATGATCTAATCTTGTCTGTCTCTGTTTTCTTCTTGCCCTCTGCTACCCAAGAGCTGAAACTTTTTCCTCTAGCAACTAAATAGGATTTCCTGCCTGCCAACCCTTCTCTAATTTAATAGACTAATATTGCATTGATGTGAACCTCATCTTACCACTCCCTCCCAGTAAAGGTGTGTATAACAAGCATCAGAGCCCCTTACGAGGGTATTGATTTTGTGATGAGTCGTCTGACTGCCGGGCTGTGAGTAGTGCATAACTTTAGATTGTCTCTCTAGTGGGATGTTGTGGGGTTTGAGTGGATAAAAAAATGAGGAGGGAGACGGCTCTCCATTGTGCAGAAGGGGTGCGGTTAATTCAATTGACTGCGTGCCAGTGTGCACCATCTGGGCTGGACACTGACATAACCAATTGACTGGTGTCAAAGCCACTCTCGGCTACTTCCTTATCATCGATTGGCCCTTTGTTGAGCCTGAATTAAGCTGTGTCCATGTAATTAGATTATGCCAGCCTCCTCTCCCCTCCCCTCGGTGAGAAGCACTGGTCAGTATTGCTGCCAAGTCATTTGCGGCCATAGGGCTTTAATTTGGCCCTTCAGCCAACAGCAGCAACATAAAGAATGTTGAACATGAACCAACTAATCAAGATCAAATTAATAGTAGCTTGATTAACACGCTGTAATTAGCTTTAATTGGGATGTTGACTAGATTTACACCCCGACTACTGAAAGTGCCGGCCATCAACCCAGGCTTCTCCATTTCAATATGCGAATGCAAAATGAAACCACATACATATTGTAACAACCATGATACAACAGTTTTTCCCTGTTTGCATCACGCCACTTGTCAGTTTATCTGTTTATTTGATGCTCAGTGGTTCGTTCTGCTGTGACTTATTTCCATTCCATCATTTCCATTGGCAGAGCAAAAATTGACAGTTTCTGGTAATATTGTGTCTTTAAGCAAGTACTTGTTTTTTGAGTTATAAAAGCAATTATACACTTAATCGATATTATCATACGTGACGTAACATTTGCTTTGATTTGCAGTTGTGGTCAGAATTATTGGCACCCCTGGTAAATATGATCAAAGATGGTTATCCTTTTGATCTTTTATTTAAAAATGCGCAAAAATCTAACCTTTCATTGAAGTAAAATAATTGAAAATGGGGGGTAAATCACATTATGAAATAAATGCTTTTCTCCAAAACACGTCGGCCATAATTATTGGTAACCCTAAAAAATGTAATGAGTAAAATATCTCTCACATATATTCCCATTAATATTTAAATATGTAATAATTTAGCACACCAGGGTGAGCATGAAATTGTCTAGCTATAACTTGTTTCACAGGAGTATAAATATGAGGAAACAGTAAGGCCCAATTCCCTTACTCATTCATCACAATGAGTAAAACCACAGAATATAGTTCTGATGTGCAGAAAAAGATTGTTGAGCTTCAAAAATATATTTTTAAAAAAGAGGAAAGTGTCTGTATGAAAGTAGCTAAAGCATTGAAAATCCCCTTTTCCACTATCAGAATTAAAAAGTTCCAATCAACTAAAGATGTTATGAGTCTGCCTGGAAGAGGACGTGTGTCCATATCGTCCTAATGCACGGCGAGGAGGAGAGTTTGAGTGGACAAAGACTCTCCAAGGATCACAGATGGAGAATGGCAGAGATTTGTTGAGTCTTCGGGTCAGAAAACCTTAAAAACAAAATCAAACAACCCCTTCATCACCACATGTGTTTGGGAGAGATTCAAGAAAAATCTACTTTACTCATCCAGAAACAAACTCCAGCATATTCAGTTGTCAGATACGTCTGGAAATTTAAAAGGGACCTGCTTCTGTGGTCAGATGAAACTATAAAAAGAGCTTTTTGGCAGAAAACCCACCAGATGTATTTGGTGCAACGGGATAAAAAGTACCCCATGCCCACGGTTAAAAATACAGCTGGATCTTTAATGTTGTGGGCCTATTTTTTTGCTAGAGGTCCTGGACATCAAATCTAGCAATTACCAACAGATAAAAAATCAAAACCTGCCGGCTTCTGCTAGAAATCTTACAATGGGTCATGGTTGGATCTTCCATCAGGACAACGATCCAAAACAAACATCAAAATCAACACACAAATGTGTCACTGACCACAAAATGAAGCTTCTGCCATGACCATCCCAGTCCCTGACCTGAACCCTTATAGAAACTGAGTGATGAACTGAAGAGAAGAGCTGAGAGTCTGAAGGATCTGGAGAGATTCTGTATGGAGGAATGGACTCTGATCTCTTGTCAGGTGTTCTCCAAACTCATCAGGCATTATAGAAGAAGACTCAGAGCTGTTATCTTGGCAAAAAGAGGTTGCAAAAACTGTTTAATAAAAGGGTGCCAATAATTATGGCCGACGTATTTTGGAGAAAAGCATTTATTTCATAATGTGATTCACCCCCGACTTTCAATTCTTTTACTTCAATGAAAGGTTAGATTTTTGCACATTTTTAAATAAAACTGCAGATTTATTTTTACAGCCATCTTTGATCATATTTACCAGGCGTGCCAATCATTCTGACCACAACTATACTGTATATATGCAAACTCTCAGAAAATGTTTTGCAAAAACTATACTGTCAATGGGGTAGTACCCTTAAAATTACATCTTTGTACCTTTTTTACCCCTAAAAGGTTCATAGTAGTACCTTAAGGTACATATTGCTACTCGAAGGTACTGCCTACAAGGCAAACTGCATTTCGTTGCCTTGTACTTGTACTTGTGTAATGACAATAAAGTTGAATCTAATGCACCTTTTAAGGGTAATACCCCAGAGACAAGCTGTTGTACCCATAAAGGTACAATTTTTATTCAAAGTTTTATTCCTAATTATTAAAGTTTTATGACATACATTTTGGAGTGATTGTCATTTCTTGAGAGTTTTTACGCTTTTAAATGGCTTCTCCTGAGGGTGTATCCATGGCAACAAAACATTTGTACCTTTTAATTGTACCCTTTGTACCTTTTTTACCCCTAAAAGAATCATAGTAGTACCTTAAGGTACATATTGCTACTCGAAGGCACAAATATGCACCTTTTAAGGATTAAAAATTGTACAAATATGTCATTTACCCCAGAGACTAACTGTTATACCCCTAAGGTACAATTTTTGCATTTTTTTTTCTGATAGTGTATATATATTATCTTCATAGCTGATGCATCAAAGTTTTATTCCTAATTATTAAAGTTTTATGACACACATTTTAGAGTGATTGTCATTTCTTGAGAGTTTTTAAGCTTTTAAATGACTTCTCCTGAGAGTGTATCCATGGCAACAAGACATTTAAAGCTGGTTTATAATGTGTGTTTAGTACTTTTTGGGTCCTTTCTTCACCCCTGGGTACCAAAACACCAAACTTGACATACAAAATAGGATCAGACGGAGGAGACCGTGTTATCCATTATATGGCAAAAACATGACAATGACATGTTCTGTACAGTACTGTATACTGTATATCCAGGCCAGACTAGAGGTGTTATCTATAATTAGCTTGTTCCGTTAGACTGCTATTATCTGTGAAAACATATGGACGTTTCCTCTGAGCACGTCGGCCGAATCCATAATGCATACGTTCCTTGTAGGAGAGGGAGCAAACCCACATTATTAATTTACCAGCGTCAGAAATAATTCATTCAGCATTTTAGGGGTTGGAGTTTGAGAGTCAGAAGACACATTTTCGGACTGATTGATGTCAGAACGTGTGACTATGTAATTCCCATGAAGTTTTGGCTGCTTTGTATTCTGAACACACCGTTTAATACAGCAGTTTTACGATGTTGTCATGCTCTGGGATTCTTTCTTCTGTCACTAATGTTAAAATCGGTTTATTACATCAAAGTTGCAACATGATATGTTACGTCAAACACTGTAGAGTTGCGGAGAAGTTTGTGAATGGAAAGGTTACCCAGCATTCATTGCGACTGGCGCCAAACTGACTTAACATTACACTCTAAAAAAAAAAAGATTCTATATGGCACCAAAAATGGTTCTTCGTCGTAATCATAGAGGAACCACTTTTGGTGCTATATAGCACCATATATGTTCTGTATATGGTAGCGGTGCTATATAGCACCATAGTTAGCGGTGCTATATAGCACCTTAGACAAAGAACTGGTGAAGAACCTCTGAAGAACCACTGAAGCACCAAAATTGGTGCTATATAGCACTTAAAAAGGTTCCCCTATGATTACGAGCCAAGAACCATTTTTGGTGCCATATAGAACCTTTTTTTTTTAGATAGGGATAAAACTCATCAAAATTGACACGTTTTGGTAATTACCTTCTGGAGTTTTGTAGAATCATGTGCGGTGTATTTTAAATCACACGGGGACAAACTGTCTGCAGTGAACTTGTTTTGTTTTCGTGTAAATATACTCACGCAGAGCTTGTGCATTCTGATTAATGTCTCTAACACAAAACCCTTCTTCAGTGAAAACCTGAAAGTAAGCAAAAACTTCGGCATTCAGCTACAATAATTCACAAAATGAATCAATGCTGTGACATTTTGCAGAAAGCACAGACAAACTTTGGATTGGATATATTGCTATCTATGTCTGTTTTATTTGTTTGGTGTTGTAGATGGAGTGAACGCAGTAAGTATTTATTAGTTTTGGCTTAGTGAGTTTAATCATTAATAGAATTCAGTTTGTACCAGGTTGTGAGCGGCTTCAGCTATATGTCTTTTTTTCCCTTTTTCCCAAGCTCAAGCTCAAATCAATTTGATTGTATGTATAAAGTGATGCACACCTAATGAATTATACAACAAAAATTGGTTGATATCATTAAACTTAAACAACACACATGTTGAGTAATTGCCTGATGAATTAACAGTAGCTTTTTTGTCATTGTGCATTATCAAAGATTTTATGTCTAATTTTTTTCAGTTTATGTAGACTATATCTTGCTTTACTTATCATAGCTTTATTTATTTATTTATCCATCCATCCATCCATCCATCCATCTTCTTCCGCTTTTCCGAGGCCAGGTTGCAGGGAAAGCAGAGATGCCCAGACTTCCCTCTTATACATACACCCCCGCCTTTGCTTTTCCCTGAGAGATCTTTTTCTCTGTCCATTCGGTGCACGGAGAACCCTGTGGTTTCGATGGCCGAATCTGGAATCTCAGCAGACATCCAAGTTTCTGTAAGGCAGATAATGCAGCAGTCCCTCGTCTCTCGTTGGAAAGAGATCCGTGCTCTCAGCTCGCAGAGTTTGTTGTCCAGAGACTGAACATTAGCCAGTAAAATACGGGAAAGCGTAGGTCGGTTTGCGCGGCGTCTTACTCTGATGAGCACGCCGGCTCTGCTTCCCCTTCTCTGGTGGCGTTTCCGTGGTCGGACTGCGCAGACAAAGGGCTCCGCTGCCGTGTTTGTAAGCAGCGGGTCGTCGTTGAAGAATTTAAAGTCCGGTTTTCGGTGTGCGATTGCCGAACCAATGTCCAAAAGTGTCTGTCTGTCGTACGTAGTAAGGCAGACAACATCCAAGACAAAAAACACAAAAACTGTAAACAGAACAAACAAAAAACTACAATGTTTCAGCGGAGCTCGCAACGTAGCAGCCATCCTCGGCGCCACCTTGAGTCTAAAGGAACTGTATAGGACAGTGAGTGAGCAGGAAACCGTGCATCCTGAGGCTGCGTTAATTGTCAGTTTTATTTGTTTGGTGGTGTAGATGGAGTGAACGCAGTACGTATTTATTAATTTTGGCTTAGTGAGTTTAATCATTAATAGAATTCAGTTTGTACCAGGTTGTGAGCGGCTTCAGCTATATGTCTTTTTTTCCCTTTTTCCCAAGCGCAAGCTCAAATCAATTTGATTGTATGTATACAGTGATGCACCCCTAATGAATTATACAACAAAAATTGGTTGATATCATTAAACTTAAACAACACACATGTTGAGTAATTGCCTGATGAATAAACAGTAGCTTTTTTGTCATTGTGCATTATCAAAGATTTTATGTCTAATTTTTTTCAGTTTATGTAGACTATATCTTGCTTTACTTATCATAGCTTTATTTATTTATCCATCCATCCATCCATCCATCCATCCATCCATCCATCCATCCATCCATCCATCTTCTTCCGCTTTTCCGAGGCCAGGTCGCAGGGAAAGCAGAGATGCCCAGACTTCCCTCTCCCTAGACACTTCCTCCAGCACTTCAGGGGGAACACCGAGGGGTTCCCAGGCCAGCATGGAAACATAATCCCTCCAGCATGTCCTAGGTCTTCCCCGGGGTCTCCTCCTGGTGGGATGTGCCCGGAACACCTCCCCGGGAAGGAGTCCAGGAGGCATCCGAAACAGATGCTCGAGCCTCTCGATGTGGAGGAGCAACAGCTCTACTCTGAGCTCCTCCCGAGTGACCAAGCTTCTCACCCTATCTCTAAGGGAGCACCCTGCCTCCCTGCGCCCACTTTATTTATTTATTAATTAATTTGCTCATTTATTTATTTATTTATTTGTTCATTCATTCATTTATTTATTTGTTTTATTTTTATTTAGAACAGATGTCCATATATGCCTGCCAAATTTATTTAAGCTTTAATTGAATTACTTTTTTATGGCAAATGGACTTCCATATTATGCTCCTCACTAATAATAATAAAACTATGTTGTAATATATTATCAAAGGTTTTATTTTATGTATTTTTTAATGAGAGAATGGACCTCCATATTACACTTCCCACTAATAGCCTTTGTTGTTGTCATCTTATATTATCAAAGCTTTTATTTATTTATTATTTTTTAATTGTATTATTTTATTTGATAAAATATGGTATGGAGAATGCATTCCATATTTTGCTCCTCAATATTAGCCTGTATGTTGTCATCAAAGCTTTTATTTTATTTTATTTAGACAACATATACTTACATGTTTATCACTTTTAGCAGTGTATATATGTAACTTCAAAGTGTTTCCTGTAAAATGACACCAATTTTTTTTTTTTTTTTTTTGGACCACTGTGTGGGGGTATGGGAAGCTTTTCAATTTGGGTAGGCCAAATCCAGGCAGAAATGGTACCAGAGTAATTTAGTGTAAATAAGTTACTTTGTGTAAAACAAATGCCAAAGTCTGCATATCTCCAGAAAGTAAAGACTCAAAGCTTGCAAATGGTACCACATATGAGGTCAGAGCTCATTCAGGACCCTGATCAGGGTCCATGTAGTTTAAGCGGTTAATTTACCCCACAACAAACAACTCTATGATATTTAAATATATATTTTTTAAACATTTAAAACAACCCAAACACACCTATAAATGTAGAATGCTGAATTAAACAATTTCATAATGGGAAAAAATAATCATAAATCAACTCCATACCGTCCATAACTCCATACAATCAACTTTATACTTCGGCCGTTCCAATTCAGTCCATTGCAAAGGCTTTGCCAGTAGTTGGCACTCATGCAACGAAAGCAATGACACACATCCGAGTGACCAAGACGGAGGGAAGTTGGCGAATGAAGGGCATAATAAAAAACCAACTGGAATGCAGCATTAGTCATGGGTGGAACACAAAGCATAATGGGAAACGTAGTGAAAACAAGACAATACAGAGCATACACGTTACAAGTATGTTATCTTATATTATCAAAGCTTCCATATTATGCTTCCCACTATTGGCCTACTAAGTATTCTTACCTCTTTCCACCTTTTATAAGACACAAAGTCCTTCTTCACGTAGTTTTACTGGAGGCCTTGGTGGTTGTTGGAAGTCTGATGCACATAGAGAGAGATAGAGAGAGTCAGATACTACTGCCTGGTGTGTCATTGATCACCTTTAAGCTCGATTAGAGTGAAAAAGGAGGGTGACAGATTTTGTTTTCCACCTCAGTGGTTTTTGGACCTTGAAATGGAGAATGCTGCATTGTACAGTTCACCTAATGGTGCTATCACCTGCCTCTTCAAGTAAAAGTAATCTGATATCAATTTAACTCTTGTTCCTACTGTCTGCTGCTCCTTTCACCGGCATTCATTTTTCTGTTTATATTAGGGCATTTGGGAAATCTCTAGCTTAAAGCAGTAATAGTGATGCCTGCAATAGAAAGTACTACTAATTGTTGTCCTGCAAGTCGCTTTGTATGAAAGGTGACTGAAAAATTGCAATCAAATATAAGCTTTTGAACATAATGAAGAAGAATATTGCTAAAATCTCTCAGCCGACCTTGGGAAAATACTTAGGGTCATTCAAATATGCATATAATTAATAATCCAATCCAGGACAAAAATTGAAAAGCGAGGTAATTAGCATTGAGTGTACCAAAGAATAAAAGAAAGCCAGTGGCTTTATGAGTAGAATACTGATAAAAAGTCACAAATCAAAGATGTTCAGTGTAAAGGTTCTGAAGCCCTGAACCAATTCCCCTCATAAGCGTGGAGCCTGGAGGCAAATTAAATTGACGATGCATTCAAATGTTAAAACTGACTCTCCAAATGGGCTGCCCATAAAGGATGAGACGTATAGCAAGGTCAGATAACTGAAGGTCATCAACATTTTCTTCATGACCAGTCGTTGGAAGTCTATAAAACACATGCACATAAAGCACATTCTCATTTTATTCATGACAAGAAGTCGCTTTGTGTTACATTAAATGATGCACCATATGTGGAGTAAGTGTTTTTTTTTATAGTATCACGTGTGGCCCAAAGCAATCATATTACTAGCATTTGTACAACCTTACCTTGTCTCGGTCAAACATTTATCCATCCCCTCAAATTTACATTTAACTAACCAGCCTGAAAGTGCACTAAAATTGAAATCACTCTATGTGACCTTGAGGGAAAAATACATTGAGTCATTAAAAGTATGAATATGATAATGTGATCTAGGAACAAACCAGTGTTTTTTTGTTGGTGTTGCTTTGCCCAATTGTAGTTTTTGCATCTTAAGTGCCATTTTCATGAATAGTAGTCCATTTCATTCTGCTGTTCTTCACTTGAAGGTGACCTGGGTGTTATAGTTTTCAGGGGGTCTTGATTTTGTTTTGATGTCCTCTGCTGCAGCCACCTTGAGCTGTAATATTATACATACTGACCATATTGTGGAAGTATTGGGACACCCCTCCAAATCATTGAATTCAGGTGTTCCAATCACTTCCATGGCCACATGTGTATAAAATCAAGCAACAGGCATGCAGATGCTTCTACAAACATTTGTGAAAAAATTGGTTGCTCTCAGGAGCTCAGTGAATTCAAGCGTGGTATTGCTTTCGAATCAATTCGTGAAATTTCCTCACTACTAAATATTCCACAGTCAACTGTTAGTGGTATTATAACAAAGCGAAAGCAATTGAGAACAACAGCAACGAAGTGGTAGGCCATGTAAAATTACAGAGCGGGGTCAGCGCATGCTGAGGCGCACAGTGTGCAGAAGTCACTAACTTTCTGCAGAGTCAAGAGCTACAGACCTCCAAACTTTGTGTGGCCTTCAGATTAACTCAAGAACAGTGCGTAAAAAGGTCTTCATGGAATGGCTAAGCAGCTGCATCCAAGCAGTGGTGTAAAGCACACTGCCACTGGACTCTAGAGCAGTGGAAACGTGTTCTCTGGAGTGACGAATCACGCTTATCTGTCTGGCAATCATATGGACGAGACTGGGTTTAGCGCTTGCCAGGAGAACGGTACTTGCCTGACTGCATTGTGCCAAGTGTAAAGTTTGGTGGAGGGGTGATTATGGTGCGGGGTTGTTTTTCAGGGGTTGAGCTTGGCCCCTTAGTTCCAGTGAAAGGAACTATGAATGCTTCAGCATACCAAGACATTTTGGACAATTTCATGTTCCCAACTTTATGGGAACAGTTTGGGGTTGGCCCCTTCCTGTTTCAACATGACTGCGCACCAGTGCACAAAGCAAAGTCTATAACAGGGGTGGCGAACTCCGGTCAAGGAGGGCCACTGTCCTGCATAGCTTTGCTTCAACCCTAATCAAACACACCTGAACAAGCTAATCATGGTCTGAAGGGTTACTAGAAAGCTAAAGGCAGGTGAGTTTTATCAGGTTTGGAGCTGAACTCTGCAGGACAGTGGCCCTCCAGGACCGGAGTTCGCCACCCCTGGTCTATAAAGACATGAGCGAGTTTGGTGTGGAACTTGACTGACCTCAACCCGCTAGAACACCTTTGGGATGAATTAGAGCGGAGACTGCGAGCCAGGCCTTCTCGTCCAACATCAGTGCCTGACCTCACAAATGCGCTTCTAGAAGAATGGTAAAAAATTCCCATAAACACACTCCTAAACCTGGTGGATAGCCTTCCCAGAAGAGTTGAAGCTGTTATAGCTGCAAAGGATGGGCCAACTCCATATTAAACCCTATGGATTAAGAATGGGACGTCATTAAATTTCATGTGCATGTAAAGGCAGGCGTCCCAAAACTTTCGGCAATATAGTGTACATGACACAATATATAGGATTAGTTTGAGCTAACTACCCTGCTACCATAAACTTAACCTTTTCAAATGGGTCAGTGATGGGATTACTCGTTTATTTTTAAATGTTTGTTCTTAAAAAAAACCCCAAAAAACTATTGTTTAGTATCTTACAGTGGAATTTCAATGCAGTTTATCTTGCAGTGTTTGTTTTTTTTTCATGTTTTAATTATTGTTATGCTGTCATCCTTTGTCAATTAATATTTTTCACAATATTAACACTTTCATAAAGATGTTCATGAAGAGTTCATGAAGTTCATATGTACACACACACACACACGGGTCTCCATATTTTATGGGGACTTCCCACAGACATAATGATTTGTATATTGTACAAATGGTATAGGCATATTCTACCCCATAAGCCTAAACATGCCCCTAAACATAACTCTCTCACAAAAAAAACGTACTTTTTCAAAATAAATATGATTATTTATTATGATTTATAAACTGTTGTCCTCATGGGGACCAAAAAATGTGGGGCAAGGTCAAAGATTTCTGGTATTGCAATTTTTGTGGAGACATTTTGTCCCCACATAGGAAATACCTGAACTACACACACACACACACACACATGCATAAATATATATATATATATATATATATATATATATATATATATATATATATATATATATATATATATATATATATATATATATATATATATATATATATATATATATATATACATTTTATCAAAGCAATAGTGAAGTATAAGCTACAGCCATCAATAGCACATATACTGTAAGTGCACCAACATATATAAGTGGTTATATACACAGCACTCCTCATTGCTCATTTTTAGATGCATTTCCATCTTCACCCGGTGCTGAAACAGCTTCCTCTTTGCTCCACACTGAGTAGCTTTAAGCAACATGTGGAGAAGGTAATGCAGCAGAGTGTGCAGTTTCATGGCTTATTAAAGACGCCTGCACCAAATGAAATGAAAAAGCGTTTTTCTCTGAGAAATGCTGTAAGGAGCAGCTACTGCATGGTGGGAGAGCACATTAAAGGTAAGGGCCGGCTGCTTAAAAAAACCTACGCTGCACGACAGACAGTATAGAGATATGTAGCTATCATTTTCTGGTTATTTACTTTCCAAATCAATTTTCTTTGAAGTACAGTGCCACAAACCAAATATGCATGAAATGGGCTTCTAATCTGATAATGGATGTTTCAGATAATGAGTTTGGAAGAGAAACCCCAACCTATCGGAAGATAGAACCGGTCAATAATGAAATTTATCTCCCATTAAGTATCTGCCCTTCAAGTTTCACTTACGCCCACAACAAACACACAAGTCATACCGCGAAATGCAATTGCCAGGAAACAAACCTCTAGGATGGATCTGTCAATTTGCATTCATTTCTTCCTCGCCAGCTGAAGCTCTCTGTGAGTCAGCTAAATATTTCCTCTCTTTTTTGCTCATAATGTCGTGGTGCTTGGATTACTCATCGCCGACAAGATGGCATTAGGCTGGAGTTTCGTGGCCCTCACCTCTGTTGATTTCCCCTGAGGCTGCCGTTGAACTTTAATGACTGAATGGGAAAGAGCTCGGAGGGATTTTAAACCTGACCCGTTCAGGAGGCTTTTAACGAGGCTGAGAGACAATCGTCAAGCTTGCGAGAGTGCTTTTGACTGGGCTAAGTAATTCTTAATGAACTCTTTTGCCTGACAACTCTTTAAAAACGAAAGGAAAACTGAACGAGAGAGCAAAACAGGTTAATTGGCTAAGAAATAGTAACTTCCTCCCCAGGTGAGCGTGCCGGGCTTTGAGCTTAAGCGGTTTGTTAGCTAAAGGAAACACTAGCCGACATGTATTGTGTCAGTAGTTGAGTTCTGTCGTGTCAGAGTGTTAAATCAAAAAGAAATGAGCAATTCACATGGGTGAGGCAATTGGGACTCGGATATCAAAGATCCGTCTAATTAAATAACTCAAGAAATCATCACTTCCATCAATTTGTAATTTGTCTTGTAAAAGGATGTGCCCTTCAACTGGAAAAAAACTCAAGGTGAAATAGTCACCATGATTAGATTAGGTTTCTTCTACTGTCATCACTGCTGTCAATTCAGTTCCACTTTGCTCGGCCATCTCCGGATTCCCCGGCGCTGATGAGACCTGAATCTTAATATTGTTTCTAGCTATACTAATGGCGTTGCTCTTAACCGCATGCTCGCTTGCTACATCAAAAGCTTTGTTGGCTCCCGTGGAGACTGAAGGCCAAGTGTAATACTGCGGTGCCATCCAGATCAAATTAAGACAACACACTCCTTTAGCCTCGTAAAGTTTTACTTTAATGAGGCTGCTCTTTGTAGTCAATTGCAGCTCACCTTGATTCAATTTGCTTGGAAATGTATGTAACAGTCACATGCTGCAACTGCATGGGATAAATCCTCGTGGCATACGCAATCAGTCAAGCTTCCGGGTTCTTTGGACAAGAAGCTTTTAGTGATAGCACTGACCAGCGCAGTGGTTGTAATGCATTATATGTCATAAAGTAATATTTGGTAATGTTAACATTAACATTGTTGTATCTGTCGATACCGGGCCTTTCCCAATACCCACACTTGCGGTAATGGCCACTTGAAAGCACTGTCCCAGGTTGGAAAAATGCCACAGCACAGTAGCCTACATCTATCACACTATATCACACTATTTGAGACTAAAAACATCTAATCATTCATCACATTCAGAAACGTACGTGTCTGCGACATGTCTAGGAACATTGCTCAGTGTAGGTTGAATTAATTTGACAACTAATAACTAACTCTAAACTAAACTGTAACCCTAACCGTAACTCTATAGTAAGATTCCAATTCTGGAATAGAATACTTAAAGTCAGGAATCGAATCCTTTTTATGAAATTAAAATTTTGATTCCTCTTATAGACCCCATTCACCCCATTTATACTGTGGTGGCTTAGTATGGTTGGAGCTAAACTCTGCAGGACATCAGCTCTCTAGGACCGAACTTGCCTACACCTGACATTGGCCCTGTCCCAAATGGTATCCTAAACCCTCACGATCTTCCTCTGAGTCCACACTTTCACGACATAATGCCGCTTTGACTGCCGGGAAGAAGTCCGCTGCGTAACCCGCACCACTGCGGGCTTGGCAGAAGTGCGAATCGAGGGCGCATATCGACCTCAACGGGGGCGCTCGCAAGTACCCTTCTGTGACCTAAAATAACAAATGGGACACCCTGCGGTCTCGTGGACCCTATGGACATGCGCACACAGCGCATGTCCATAGGGTCCATAGGGTATTGTGGATGGTTGCATATATATATATATATATATGTGTGTGTATGTTTTTATTTTTTTGTACTTTTGAATTGTGATACTGTATCATGTCATACTGGCTCTTAATCAGGTATTAATAGTTTCTTAATTTATCTGTGTTAACTGTGTGTTGAGTTTGTTGGTTGTATTGTCGAAGTTGGTGGCAAATCAGTTTCCCTAACGGGATTAATAAAGTTTTCAATCAATCAATCAATCAATGAAGTGTGCCATTTGAGACAGGGCCTTAGAGGTACAAAAATGTACCCTTAAGGGTACCACCCCAGTGACGGCCACTTGTACCTTAAAAGGTACGATTTTGTACTCTTTATTTTTTTTAAAGAGTGTACAGTGTATTGTGTGGCTATTGCCACAAATATACCTATGCGACTTATGACTAGTTTTGTGGTCCAGGGTCACATTGTGTTTCGAAGATGAACGAAAGTCCTACAGGTTTGGCACGACATGCATGAGGATGAGTAAATAATGACAGTATTTTCATTTTTGGGAGAACTAACTTTTGTAATGCATTCAGCTTTACAGAATAAAAGTAATAATTCAGCAGTATTAAATAAAGCCCCACACTTTTGATCATCATCATAGGCCTATT
This sequence comes from Romanogobio albipinnatus, assembly GCA_023566225.1. Lineage (NCBI taxonomy): Eukaryota > Metazoa > Chordata > Actinopteri > Cypriniformes > Gobionidae > Romanogobio > Romanogobio albipinnatus. Next base: position 7,539,811 of record CM042257.1, on the reverse strand, counting down.
TCTAAAATATGCAAAACCTTATTAGTTAGCAAAACCTTATTAGTTAGTTTCACTTCCACTGAGTGCACCTCATTGAAGTCAGCTATATTTTTCACCTCTCTTCGTAGGTTTGCAACCACTGATTACATGAACTAAACATGCAAATCCAATGTTGTAAACATCACCGATGCAGAGCCAAGTGCACCTGTTTATATTCATTGCAGAGAATTTTGACTTTCACACCCGTAAACTGATTAGTTGTGCTGCGTTACTGTTCCTTGGAAACGATATTGGCAGGATGCTATCCGTACCTTCAGCACAGTGCTTAATACTGCCTGTAAATCACATAATCCACACCATGCATTACAAAACACATCTGTATTTTCTTTAGCCTTGTTCTTTTTCATTGCGGCATTTCCCTAATGCTTCAATCCGGTGCAACGGACAGTCCGTGTCTCGACCGCTTTATGCTTCCTCTGCTTGCCTTGGGGAGAGTCGGCAGAGGGGGCGATCTTAACCACACCAGATGCTTAGCTGCCGCTTTGGGTGCGATCCATCTGTCCAAGAGCCCAGACTTGTCTGATAATATTAATGCAGGTATTTCCGAAGGCCCGCTGTGCTTTTTTCTTACATACAAGAGGGGAGGAGGGGGAAGATGAAGCGAGGAGTCTGTGATTTGTTCGCTGCACATAATTATTGTGGATGGTTGCAGATGCTCCAACTCTGTAAACATAAATGTACGATGGCCTACACCAGATTGTTTGCTTCCAGTTAGGACAACAGTGTTGACAGATATTAGCGTCTGGAGAGCACTGTGTGTGTTGATTCTCAACGGCTTTGCCAGAAGATAGTTTGCTTCATGGATGAGTGAGCAAGATTTCCAACAAAGTCAGCGCTTTGAGGGATGTAAGGATGTCAATTTCACATCACCAAAGTTGCATCAAAGCCATTTCATCTCATAGCACAGGTACTTCAGACCAGGTAAAATAACTTTAGTTTCTCTTGGCCAAGTAAAACAGACCAGCATGACAGGGACATACTAAATGATGCAGAATCTTAAAGAGGGGGTGCTAATGCTTTTTCATGCATTCTGACTTATTTACACTGTTAAAGAGCTGGATTCTCATGCTAAACATGACAAAAAAAAAAAAAAACAGTTGGACATATGACGTATTTCTGTGCCAAATACACTGTATGATGTCATAAAGGGTGGAATTGCTTTTATGGGCACTTCTCCCGGATGCAAGAGCACGCCTGTAGCGACTGAGGCGAATCAGACACATAATTGCCTGTTACATTTAACAAATATGTTTATGTGAGATGGTGGTCCAGTGGGTTAAACCATGGAACTGATACACAGAGGGTTGCTAGTTCAATCCCAGCGGTCAGCACCAGTGTGTCCTTGAGCAAGGCACTTTACTCCATGTTGCTCCAGGGGGATTGTCCCTGTAATAAGGGCACTGTAAGTCGCTTTGGATAAAAGCGTCTGACAAATGCATAAATCTAAATGTAAATGCTTTGTGCTAAGTAACAGACCTTCCCCCAACACAACAGAGAAAGGTCCCAGAGCTACCATCAGATAAGACACGTTTTATGACCGAAAGGAATTAGCAGAGAGCTGAGACTCCCACAGTCTTTCTGAAAAGGACAAATACACCATCTTAAACTCATATAGCCTATATATAACCACTTGAGAAATATATAAACATATATCCATCTCATGATTTGTTTTTATAGGGTTTGGTCTGTGTTAATTCAATCTCTGTTGGATTTATGTTTCAGAATTGCATACTATGGTAAACGAAAATCATGTGTATGGCATGTTTGGTGTCTACGAAGCTGTAATCTAAAGATCCGAATGATTCTGGGATATGTATAGGAGATGTCGATACCTGTGCAACATATTAATATTACAAGAACCTTTAATATCAAGATGGTGCCGTGGATGGCAGCCTCGGTATGGAGCTCTTCAGCTATTGTGTTGTTTTTGTACGTTTGTTCTGTGTTTAGTCATTCTTTTCTGATCAGTTTCACCAAAGACAAACTACTGGACATTAGGAAACACACACCAGACAACATTTCTGCAGTTTTTGATTATTCTGACGTTTTGTTTGATATCCTCGTCGGAGCCGCAGATGTGTCTTTAAAGCGCGCGGCCAGACGCAGAAGTGGAAAGCGAGCTGGTTAAACCTTGTTCAGCTTCTCAAATTACCCAGCATTAAGGAAACAGTGGATGCAGTTTGTTTTTCCGGAACAGCAACGGAGTTCTGCAAGTGTGTTTGTTTGTTCCCGGTCATGAGTCGAAATTGCATGTGGTAAGTGAAACTACATCAAATGTCTGTGTTTTGATGGCAATCGATGCGTAAGTGCATATAATGTGAACAACACGAATGTATAGTGAATTGAAAGTCATCCAGGGATAATATCATGATGTATTTCGTGTGTGTGCGTGTGCGCATGTGTGCTTGTGACTTTAGCTCTGCCCACTGCACGCCTCCACAAGCTCGGAAAACTTGCCAGATTTATTCATACAGACATGCATTAAATATTGAAGAACATAAAAAATGATAATGAATAGCCTATGTAATATGGTGCATATATAATTAGCAAAATGCTCCTCTCTAGAGTTAATGTTTCTAGCTGACTAACGACACTAGATTATGGACACTGCATATGGTTTTTCTGAGGTAAATGCGACATTTCATGACATTGTAAACAAGCCGTTTTACTCAAGTCTTTCCACGGTTGAAACACTGATTGAGCTATTACATTAGACATGATAGGCTACAGATTTCTGTAAGTTTTCCTGTATCTTTTAACACACTTTCAGATGTTCATTCGTGTTTATTTCGCACTGTAACTGGTATTAAGGCGGAAGAGAAGATCAGTTCATGTTGACGGTTCACGGTTCTCTTGAGCTGATCTTGCACCAAAACGTTATTTATGTTTTTGAATTTCGTAATAAAATGGACGTAATTTGAAATCTGAGACTTTGTTTCATATCAAAATAAACGAAGCACAAATATTATTGGGATTGTCTGGATGGGAGGTGCTACAATGCTCCGTTCATTCATTTGAAAACAGGATGACTAATCAATTCTTGGGATTTAAGAATCGATATTGTTTTGTAAAAGAAATCTAGAAATCTATATTTTTTACCCAGCCGTATTATGTATTTTTTAAACAGTTCTTGTTCATATCATGTTTTAGCTTTTTCAAATAGACATTTTCAGACTAAAAAGTCAGCTAGAGAACAGTGTATACTTTTGAAAAAGTTTTCATTTAAGAGGCCGAGAGAGAAATAGCCCCACGGGGATAAAATATAATTCTCCAAGATCCTGATTTCTGATGCAACAACTAAGCAATACAGAGGCTTTAATGTGAGAAAGGAACGGTGAGTCAAGCATATGTTTCGGTGGAATTATATGCAGGATTCAAATGTGTTTCATTTGTTATTTTATTGATCTTTAAGGGATGGCCAAAAATGGCTTGCACTGAAAGATCAAGGGTTGCATGCTAAACATGAAGTACAGGCAAAAAGTACAGGAGTACTAATAATGTAAAACAGTATGATCTCAACATTTTGCACTTTTTAGTACAGGACGGCAGTTACAGGATATAATGTATGCTCTGGAATATTTGGATAATTGAGAATGCAGTTGGACAATGAATCAGATTTTTTTACCAAATGGAAAACATTCTGTCCTTAAACTTACATTGATTACTGAATAGTTTCTTTTTCTTAAGATGGAGCACTTATTTTTCAGAGTCCATACCTTCAGAAAATAAGGATAAGGAAAATGCATTTAATATGTCACGGTAGCCTTGTTATGTCGCTGCTTTGAAATCGGCATACGTTTGAACCTTGAGAGTTCACTTTGACAGAGATGTGCGTTCACATTTGAAATTCAGAGAATAAATATCAGGGGTTTTAGATCATATTTTACTGATGTAATGCATAGCGATTTTGATTCAGATATTCTGGACCGAATCTAAAAAATGAAGTGCGCGCATTTTTTTCAGAGACTTTAGCAATGGAATTTGCCCATAATTAGGTGCTCGATTTACCTTGAATTTGTTGATGGTTAAACTTTCCCAGGGTAAAAATATGGCAGCTGTCCATATCCTTGCAAACATTCAAATACACTTGTGACAGAAAGGGAGAGAGAAATGACTTGGGAGGTACAGTGATGGAGTAGTGTCTCGCTGACACAGAGCCACACAGCCTGCTTTTTCTGCAAGAATGCTTGCAAATCTGTTTATTCCTGCCGCTCGGGTTTATTTCAGTCTTTTCACCCCGCCATTTTTGAAATACCAACTGCCAAATATATAGCTTTTTTTACTATCTCACCACAGCAATCAATCTTTTTGACACTATAGACAAGTATAAGAAAGATACCGTCCATGATTGACACTAAGATATGCGGTTCCATACCATACCGTTTGTATGAAATCTGAGAAAAATATTCAGGCAATATTTAAAATAAAAAAAAAAAGCATACACACGCAAATGAAACGGAATTTGTGATTTATGGATGTGAGTCAGACCTAGAGTATTCCTGTTTCAAGGAGAACAATATGTTGACTTGACCTTTGCCTTTGCTAATAGTCCTTCCAATGTGCTGTGAAGTTCTGGGGTTTTCAATCTTTCTCTTCAGTGACAGACAAGGACATAGCTTGCTAGAGAGATTTTCAAATCAATCAAACTGTTAAAAAAATGACTTTCAATGGTCTATCTATCTATCTATAGACTGTTTTCTAAAGAAACGCAGGATTATTCTTGACGTAATTTCCACTGATACAGGAAGACAGCGAGGGACATATCAAACAGCTCCTCCCCTTTATTAAAACAGCCAATAGCGTTTAGTTTTTATCACAGCTCGACTAGAGCCATTCAGCTCAGTAAAGCCACAGTTTCCTCCTCCTCCATATCGCTTTAAAATATAGCATTCTGTGCAAAATTCAAAGGATCTGATATGCTTTCTGGTGTGCGCCAACTCGTGCATATGATCCCCTCTGTGCTATCTTGTCTCTGGACTGGAGCAGACTGTGTGGGCTGCGGTGGATCGCGAGACACTAACGTCAAATCAGACTTAATTCGTCTCAATGGAAAGCATATTTACACTGTCTGAATCATTCCCTGTCCCCTATATTGTGCACTATATGTGCCAATCACTATGTAGAAAATTGTAAATGTGTGAACAAGTGACCGATTTTAGCCTCAGTTTTAGCGTCTATGTATAATGTAAGAGGCGTTACCCTTTAGATTCTAGAGAGCATTTGATTGGACATAAAATCTGATGAGAAGCTAAAGTGCAGTGATGTCATCAAAATCACTGATCCATATTGGTGGAATTAAGAAACTGTAAGCTTTAGATGCTTACACAGTTTCTTCTAAATGTGAATTTTGTCATTGTTTTGGCAGGGCTCGACATTAAGCCTTTTCATGTGATTGTCCTTCGGACAAGTAAATCTGTCACTCACTTGTCCGAGTAAAAAATGTGCTTGTTTGGAATTTTTTGTTGTTGTTTTTTGTTTTTGTTTTAAATATAATTTATTCTGAAGCAATATTCTAACCAGTGTTCAATCAGCTTTGACATATTTAAATCTGCATATTTGTGATATTTAATTTTATTTACCTTTTTATAAAGGGCATTTTTCCATAATCGTATTAAATATGCTCTGCTTCAGCTTTTATTTTATTTTTTTAATTTGATCTAGAAATTAAATTAGAATTACCACTATAGGGCTGTTACCAATTAAATTATACAAATAAGAAATGTTGGAAAGATGAAACTAAACCACCAGTAGGTGGCAACAGGTGATCGTCTTAATGAGTAAATCATTGAGTCATTCATTTAAACGATTCATTCAAACGGAAGATTCATTCAAGAATTAGGCAGTCGTTTACGAACAGGTCATTGAATCTTTGATTCAACCGATTCATTCGAAACGCTGAATCGTTCAGTGACACACTGCTTCTGTGAGATGCGTTATGGTTCTGCTGTGATCTTTGTTTGGAAATATTTTTTTGCTGCTGAAATCGAACAAAAACAGTCAATATTGCATCTGAAATGTAAGTGACTTAATGTTAATTAATTGTTTGTGGAACTGTCATATGAATTTTTGGTTCTGTCATGTTGCTTAACTGTAGGCTATCATATGTTGTTATAAATATAAAAACTCCACAATTTGTAATTTTAACCGTGTATGTCAACTAAGTTTCTTTGTATGAGCGGCGCTCATTTGTTGTGATTTCTCTTCAAGAGGCTGCGCGAGCGTCAACAGCACAACCTTGTTACCGTCAGTTCATTACATTATATATTATTATCGACTATCAATCGCCAATTACACTAAATGAATGCAGAATCATTCTTGCATTTTGGTGACTCCCTAGTTATTTTGTGACATTTTTATCAGGATACTTGCCCCTTCAAAAAATCCACTTGTCCCAGACAAGCGTTAACGTCGAGCCCTGGTTTTGGAGCACATAGCTTATAGATAACAGTAAGGCTAACATATTCATACTAAGCCAAAAATCTTCTATTTTTATTTCATGGGGACTTTAAGACATATTGGTCTGACATATGACCAACTACAAGTGAACACTTGATAGTTTACTGGGCATAGTAAATGTAGTTAATTTCTAGGTGAGCAGATATTTTATCAGCACTATAACACTGTTAATTGTATTAATAAAGATAGATGGAACACACTAACTGTACCAAAGGAAACAGACACATGTGAAATTTAGGTGTCAGTCCATACCTAAAACCACACACACACACACACAGGGGTGTTTTTGTGAAATGTGGGGACATTCCATAGGCGTAATGGTTTTTATACCGTACAAACCGTATTTTCTATCCCCCTAAACTGCCCCTATCCCTAAACTTAACCCTCACAGGAGACTGTGCAGTTTACTTTCTGTGAAAAAAAACTCATTCTGTGTGAAATATAAGCATTTTGAAAAGTGAGGACATGGGGAACGTCCTCATATTTCACCCTCTTTTTGTAATACCTATGTCATTATACACATTTGTGTCCTGATATTTCACAAAAACATGCCCACACAGACACAGACACAGACACAGACACAGACACAGACACAGACACAGACACAGACACAGACACAGACACAGACACAGACACACACACACACACACACACACACTTCAACTTTTTAATGAAAGAAAAATATAATGTCTCAAGTTTCCAGCTGCGCAGCATCATACTATTGTCAAATAACTTCTGTTGTCACGCAAAATGACTGAAGTCCATTTGTTCAAATCCTCCCCTGAAGCTTTTTTCTGGGTTGTAGTTTCTCCAAGAAGAAAAAAAAAATATTCAAATGGATTTCTTTTTCACGCCAGCTCAAGATTGTTTATCTGAGGACGGAAGGACACTCATGAAGACAGCATGTCAATTTTCAGATCAATTGTCAGCTCTTACCCTCCGGTCCTGGCATTGCATTTACATAGTAATGGCATTTGGACTTTCATCTGAAAACCTCAGGTCTCCACACTAATACTTTACTAGGGAAAGAGAGATTGTGTGTGCTCAACATTAATTTCAATAATACTAAAAACTAAAGCTAAAATAACAGCAAAATAATGTTTGGATGTTGCTGTTTTTGTCTGTATAGATGATGGGGGTGTTTTTTCTGTCCCTGCAGAGACAGCACTCAAGCTCATGAGATATTATACAACTAACATTTATGTGAAATAATATGGAAGTGGTTTGAGCCTATGCTGTTTTAATAAATAAAATAAAAAAGTCCCATTGTTCCCTTCATCCACTTACATAGTTTATCACTTTAATGGAATTTCCAGTTATTTATTAAATTTTTGCATTATTTTTTTCCCCAAAGTTAAGCATTAGTGTGAAGTCTAACAAAATGTGTAAAAAGCAAAACAAAAAAAGTTATCAATTGTATAAATAATCATAGTAGTTTTGAACAAGTTGTTCAAATGTTCTAAAAAGTTATTGATTTACCTTGAAAATAATTATTTTAAATTACACGTCATTAAAGGTCCCGTTCTTTGTGTTTTTTTTAAGCTTTGATTGTTTACAGTGTGCAATATAACATGTGTTCATGTTTCGCGTGTAAAAAAACACAGTATTTTTCACACAATTTACTTATCTGTATACCGCTGTTTTCACTGTCCTAAAAACGGCTGATGAGTTCCTTGTTCTATGAAGTCCCTCCTTCAGAAATACGTAACTGATTGTGCCAGCAGTTCCCGTGTTGTGATTTGACCGCAGCTTAGCGAACGTGGCACGGTTCCTGTGTTGTTATTCGACAGCAGCTTAGCGCACGTAACTTGCACGGAAAGGTCACGCCTCTTAACGGGGAGATGTATGCGCTTAATGATCTCTACAGCATCCCTGGGAAAGCCAAACTAAGGTGATTTGACTCCGGGATGAAAATAACAGCGTCTCGACGACATGGCGACAAACACAGTCAAACGCAACTCTTCCTTTTCTCCACGCGACACTTCCTCTTCTCCACATGGGACAGCAACAAGACCACGCCCCCTTTTTCGCGTATTCTTGTGGGCGGAGGTTAGTCTGTTCTACTGTTCTACTGACGTCATTTATGAAGGAAGTACCAGGATGTAGTCCAAGCCAGCCGTTCGCTGTAGGCTTTGAAAGGGAACTTCTGTTAAATAAAATATCTCGCTTGGCATTGAACTTTGAGCTTTATAATTTTACAGGTATTATTTATGCTCTAACAGCAACATTACACACTAACTAAAGTTTGATCAATGGGATCACGAAGAACGGGACCTTTAATGTTCCATAGTTTAGTGTTCATGTGAAGGATTTTTTTATATAAAAAAAAATGATGGCAAGTCTGATCAATGATGTGTTTTAAAGTCCTATTGATGTCATCCTGAACAAATTATTTTTTTTATGAGAATTTGTAATTGGTGTTATTATAGAGATAGATGCTGACCTTGATCTTTTAAAGGGTGAAACCTGTTGTAAACCAGAACGTTTCCATCTCTTAAGTGTGAAAGGGAAAACAAATCCTATAGACTTGCTGTGGAGAGAGAACCAAATTGAATCTACAGACCTCAATATACTTTTGAGCAACATGCTAAAAACACTCAAAACACCCTAGCAACCACACAACCCTGGCAACCTCCCAACACACCAATTGGTTAGTAAGTGTCTACTTGTTTTGTTCATTCGAAGGCAGGCAACAGTGTGAAAGCGGGACAGCTTTCTGATGCTTTACACTGGGGAAAAGACGCCTTCCTCTTGGTTTGACTATACTGTAGTGATATGATCATGACTGTGTGCTAGTGTGCAAGGCATGGACATTTTATTTACAAGTGTACACAAATATGTGATAACTACACATGTACTAGAATGCCAATCATAGGGACTCTTTGAGCTCTTGGCTGCATTAAATAGCTTTTATTTGACAGTCTTTGTAAACAATATACAGGTATTCATTCTCCAATCTTATTATGATTCCCTCATTTAACCTGCCAAAATGAGCACACAGTTGAAAATGAACACATAAGGCTTCCGTGCAGGCTTGACTGGACCATCTGTTTGGTCCTCCCAGTGCAAAAACCCTGAATCGCCTCTAAGTGCTAATTCTGAGCTAGAATTAAACTCGGCGTCCAGGGTGGAATGACGACAGCGAGGAGGAAGGAAGCCAGTGACTGAAAAACAATTAATTACTAAAACAAGAAGTGCAACAAAAAAATCACTAGGCCCTCAGTCACAGATGGTTTAGGAGTCTGTCAGTCAAGTTTTCAAGCGGATCCAAGGACTATCCCGCAGGACCTGAATCCATCCGCCAAATCAGCTCATAAAAGCTGGCACCTTAGATGGTACCGCAAGCCTCATTTACCCCCCTTCCATCAGCACCACATGGCCATGGTCAAAGCGACTGTCGCAAGCTGGCAGACCTCAGGTGATAAGCGGAATCTGCCGGGCTAATTCCCAGCACAGACGATGAGAGAGATATCTTGAGCTGTGAGGGAAAAAAAAAAAGAGATGAGTGAAAGATTGAAAAGATGGAGAGAAAAGTACAAGACAGACAATAACTGGCTATGTATCTGAATGTATCTTGAGTCCTCTTGTTATAGACTAATTAATGCACTTGTAAGTCAGCATAGTATGTCTAAATCAAACTTAATATTCAGTGATAACAAATGTATGGTGAGACTTTATTTGATGAATTAGGAAATTATAGATTTGTGCTGTTCCTCATAAAACTCTATTGTACATTTCTTGAGAAATACAGTTAAAAAGTTGGGGTCAGTAAGATTATTAATGTTTCTGTAAGAAGTCTTTCATGCTCACCAACACTGTAAAAAGTGATCAGTTGACAACTTTAAAAAAGTGAGGAAACTGCATTGATTTGAACCTTCAACCATTGGTGGCCATTGAAGTACATTATTGTAACGTTAGGAAACGTATGACAGAGTCGGATTCAATTGCAAGTAAAAAAGTATTTATTTAGAAGCTGAAACGTAGAGTCTGGACACAGCGAAGATCTTCCAGGGAACAGACACTTGGCAGCACAGGGACTCTGAGGACAACCCGGACCTCCCGGGAAGTGAAGTGGTGATGACGGTGGTGGTGGTGAGCAGCAACAGGAATAGGTGAAACATGAAGACCAGGGAACACGGAGAACAGCGGGTAGAGGAACAGGAGGGCAGGCAGGAACACAACGGGAAACATCCAACAACGCTCTGACAAATGACATGACAAACAGAGAGACAATAAATAGTGTGCGCTGATCAATCGCAGCTGGATCGCTGATTACCACTGCAGGTGTACCCAATCGTCAGCACACCCAATCACACACCCACACACTCATTCAACCGCACACACACACACACACACACCCATTCAACCACGCACCTACGTGAAAACGTACGAGAGTGAGATAGTGAATTCATGAACCGTGACAATTATATGGAGGAAAATTCTTGAATGTTTTCCTCCAAAAACTTGACTCGACTGAAGAAAGAAAGACATGAATATCTTGGATAAGTGAACTAATCCTTTAAGTAAATAAACTTCATGTAATTGAAAAAAAAATTAAGTTGACTTGGTGAACTTGACAATTCCACATAACATAATATGTTCTATTACATATTAAGTTTACTTACTTAATCATTTAAAGGCAACCAGTTTTCTCACTTTTTTAAGTTTATTTACTTAAAGGGTACATAACGCACACTGCCAATTTCTGTTAATCTTGAGTACCTATAGAGTAGTATTGCATCCCAGATTCTTTAGTTTTATCATACTTGTTGACTAAAGAGTCTAATTTTGTAATACTGGTAGTCTAATATGACACACACACACACACACACACACACACACACACACACACACACACACACACACACACACACACACACACACACACACACACTACATCATGGCATCCTTGGATAACTTTCAATTCACTATACGTTCGTGTTGTTCACATTATATGCACTTACGCGCAGATTGCCAACAAAACACAGACATTTGATGCAGTTTCACTCACCGCATGCGATTTCGACTCATGACCGGGAACAAACAAACACACTTGCAGAACTCCGTTGCTGCTCCGGAAAAAAAAACTGCATCCACTGTTTCCTTAAAGGTCCCATGGCATGAAATTTTCATTTTATGAGGTATTTCAACATTAATATGAGTTCCCCTAGCCTGAATATTGTCCCCAAGTGGATAGAAATGTTGATCGGTGTAAAACCGAGTTCTGGCTGTCTCTCTCTGCCTTTGAGAAAATGACAGGCCAGACGAGCCAATCCTGAAGGCTCCTGTTTTGACGTCCAAGCAGGAACGGTTACCTCCCTTTCCTCCGCCCAGAGAATCTGGCACGCCCATGCAAACGCTCGAGAGATCATTCCTTGTGAACGAGTGAATGCAGGCAGTTTCTCAGTGTTTGGATGTACAAATGAAAACAGAAGTCTTTTTTCAGTTCCTTCTGATCTGTGATCTCTTATGTGTAGCTAATTATTTATTATATGTGCACACACTGCGGCTTCTCTCTCTCCCGACAGAACGGTGTTTTCTTGTTTTCTATCTTGCGAGTCAGTGTTTTTGTACGTCCTCGTCGCGTCTATCTGTTCTACAATGTGCATACAGTCAGAGTTTCTGCTCAACATCGGCCTCACACACGCCGAAGCTCGGGCTGCACTGACCGGTCGGCCTTCAACATCCCCGACCCCCAGTACTGCATCTGGCCCACAGCGGAGGCACCAAACGCGGCGCGAGATTAAGCAGAAGGGGGGTAAGCGTGGGCTAGCCAGCCTAGCCCCACAATAAACTGGATTACATTCGATTACTGCTGTTGTGTCTTTGTTTGCGCTGTGTACTCAACGCGCGTCACTGACGCTTTTCATGATTGGAACATATCTTAAAATAATGCTATAATCAACACTTACTAACTCGTTCATCTCGACAGCTGTAATGGTACATTGCATGTGTTACAAAGTTGGTAATAATGATGAAGACGGACTCGTGTGACTGGGACTCGTGTTTATTCAGAACTCTCAGATACAAACACAATAAACTCGCGCTGACTGACAGCGCTCTCATAACTCAGTAGGTACTATAAATAACTTTGTTAGCGATCGCTGAGCTCCGTCTCTGGTACGTTAGTGATGTCCGGTTCGCGAACGAATCATTCTTTTGAATCGGTTCTTTTTAGTGAACCGAACCAGTTCACCAAATCGGACTGAATCGTTCTAAACGGTTCGTGTTTCTAGTCAGCGCTGATCCCTAATTTACTAAAGTTACTAACTTTCTGACATGAGTGACAGCCCCTCCGATTAGAAATAAACTAATAACCTGAAGTATATTCTAGTAACTACAACAGTTCACCCTGAACTGAGACATGCTGAGAACTAATGTGAAGTGAACTCAGGTCCATCCGTCTCTCTGGCAGCAGCTTGTGCGTCGTAGACCTCGTTAAACCACGCCCCCTCCGCTAATTTCAAATGCAAAGATGTCAGCCAATCACAACAGTGGGCGTTTTTACTGAAGTCTCACAGCAGACACGCCTCTTGAAACAGGGCATTCAGCCACAGGGCAAACAGCAGTATAGAAAAAATGCCTTTTATTTCTAAATTATGACATTTTATGATGTAATAATCATACTAACAATATAAGTACACCTCAGGAAACATTATAAAATAATAGAAAAATGCCATGCCATGGGACCTTTAACGCTGGGTTATTTGGGAAGCTGAACAAGGTTATCATTCCCTTTCCCTCACAACCAAAAACACACTTCTTTAGTGACATTGTTAATCGTCATACAGGGCTATACTCAAAAAAAACTTTCAGAAACTTGTCTGAATCCTGAAGGAGTGTATATGGCACAGAAATACTCTGTGTCATACGTCATCCTACAAATTTTTTTGGAATGTTGTCCATGTTTAGCACGATAATCCAACTCTTTAACAGTGTAAATACATCAGAATGCATGAAACAGCATTAGACCCCCCCTTTAATAATTTTACAGCTGCATTTATTTGATCATAAATACAATAAAACAGTCATATTGTGAAATATTACTACAATTTATCTGTTTTCTATTTTAATATATTGCAAAATGTAATTTATTCCTGTAATTAGCTCAATTTTCAGCCGGCATTACTCCACTCTTCAATGAGCAGGAAGCGATTTCTGAGAAACACATTTGACATTGAGATCAACCCAAACAAACACACCCCTCCCTTCATTGCTCCGCCCACAAAATGCACGAATGCACAATGCAAGAGTGGATGTCTCCTTATAATTGCTGATGCGGGGCAAAGTAATGCTTCGCAAAAAAAAGAAGCGTAGATGACGAACGAATGACAAGGAATGAACATACAGTACACAAGAGTATATAAAAGCAAGAGTTCATTGATAGTCATTAGTAATGACACTCAAAACTGCCCTGTTACTATAGCTAACATTACAACAACAGCATTTCTTGGTTCTGTGAAACATAGTAGAAACAATGCAACCTTGGCATCTGTTTTCAGACCTTCCCACTTCTCTCCAGCGTTGGAACGCTTTTCTAATAAATTAAGTCCTAAAGCTCTTTCCTGATCCTAACCCTTCTTTTCCCAGTGATATTCCTCTGACTGTTTCGCTGTTGTAATGTCTCTCAGATGTCTATCTTTCTACACTCTTTCTTCAAATGTCGCTCACTCTCTCTCCTCCCTCATCGTGAGTGGACACGCCCCCGTAGGAGAGACTGACAGGCTAGAACAAAATTGTTGAATAAAGTCGTTATTTTGGTTTGTTTTTACACACAAAAAGTATTCTTGTCGCTTCATAAAATTAAGGTTGAACCACTGGACTATTTTAACAATGTTTTTAATACCTTTCTGGACCTTGAAAGTGTTAATTACATTGCTGTCTATGGAGGGGTCAGAGAGCTCACAGATTTCATCAAAAATATCTTCATTTGTGTTACGAAGATGAACGAAGGTCTTACGGGTTTGGAACGACATGAGGGTGAGTAATTAATGACGGTATTTTCATATGTTTCAACTATCCCTTTAAGGTGAAGTCTTACATTTTACTACATGTACTTACTTTTGTTCATATTGTGCTTATAACAGTATAGAGCAAAGCCAAGGTCATAGGTTCGATTTCCAGGGAAAGCGTGCACTGATAATATATACCTTGACTGCAATGTAAGTCACTCATTTATTTTTGGATTAAAGTGCTTGGCAAAAGCATAAAGGATATCATGTATAAGAAGATCAAAGTAACATATCACTGGTGGTTTATTTGTTTCGCAGTGTCATAAAAAATGAATTCTTACATTTAATTTGCATTGTTTGCAAGAAATCTGAAACATATTGACTTGCTTGTAACTTGAACATTTCCTTGTGAGGAAAGTGTTCCTTTCCAAGAATACTTTTATAGAAGTTGACATTTTGTGTTCTTTTTTTCAGCCAGATATGTGTTTGCTATACTCAGAGCGGGTCGTTGTTGAATTTTCTAAGCCGTGTGAGGTGTCACCTTGGATCACCTTCAGATGAGATGACTGGCCTAATCGATCTCTTTCGCGCTCTCTGACGAATCAATAGTTTTCTCTCTAGACTACTAAGGCACAGTTCAGAGTAGCGAGAAAGATTAAGTGTTGCCTTTTCTTTTTTCTGTTTGTTTTGACTGCAGCTCGGGAAGAAATAGTTTAGGTGGCAGGAAATTCAGATGCTCTCAGATAATACCTTGTGTTCCATCAAAAAAAATGGACGAGAGAAAGACATATGGCTTGAAAAGAAACAATCACTTTCCTGATAAGGTTCCGTTCTTTTATTATTTTCAATAGCGAAGCCGGTCTGGCAGGCGATGGCAAAATAATTAGCTAAAAATACCTCTCTATCCAGACTCTGGGTCCTTGTGTGAATGACACTACAAGTACAAAATGAACATGCGAGTTTGGTCAGTCGTGTTATGCAGACCATTTGAACATAATCATAAATGATATAGCTGACATTGAGAAATACTGTATGTGCCAGTTAATTGCATATTGTCAATCTAAAGTGGCCCTATAGTGCATTCCTTTTGGAGGTCTCTCACAATACACTGTAAAAAATTTAAGGCCTCTCCAATGCAACATTTTCTAGTATGCGATCACATCTAAATTTTTCAATTGGCCACATTGAATTTCTGTGAATTGAATTTGATCCATTGTGGCAACAGTCTGTTAACATGGGCTCAATTCGAAATAATGGTAACACTTTATTTTAAGGATCAGACATTAGGCATTAATTAATGATTAATAACTGCATTTGTAAGTAACTAGTTATGTACTTGTATGCCATTACAAGCCATTTATAAGGCCTTTATTGGCTGTTGTCTTATTTTTGTCTTATAGCCCCTTTATACTTGTTTCTGTCCTAACAATGTACTAATTAGCTAAAAATAAAACAAACTAATAGCTTGTATTGTGCCAATTACACACTTTATAAGTTCCCAGTACACTGTGTGAATGTGTGGCTTATAAGTATGAAATAAATATAGAATGGGCATTTCAACACAGAAAATTTGCAGAGAAACACTGTCTTTCAAGCAGTTGTTCTATGCTAACAAATTATTTATTACTTAAATATTCCCTTTATTAATGGGTAACAAGCACATTTATCACTAATTTATCACTAATAAATGCAATATTACTTCAGATTATGTTCCCTATTCTAAAGTAAACATTTGCTGTTTTCCAATAAGACATTAATCTTTTAGATTAATTGACCATTAAGACAGTCATTAATTAATGCCTAATGTCTGATCCTTAAAATAAAGTGTTACCGAAATAATATGTTGAGCCAATGGAAAAATGTAATTTACCAACACTGTAAAAAATGTCAGGCCTCTCCAATGTAAAATTTTCTAGTGACCGATCACATCTACATTTTTCAATTTGGCCAACTAAAAAATTTAAATGTGATCGGTCACTAGAAATTTTTGAATTGGAGAAATGTTTCACATTGAAACTGTGAGGTTGGTCCAGTTAAATATTTTAAATTGTAGTAACAATTGTTTATTTCTCACTGTCCCAAAAGACAAAAATGACTAAAAACATAAATATATTAAAGGGGTGGTAAACCACGATTTCACTTTTCTAACTTTAGCTAGTGTGTAATGTTGCTGTTTGAGCATAAACAACATCTTCAAAGTTACAACGTTCAAAGTTTAAAGCAAAGGGAGATATTTGCTTTTAAAGAAATCAATTTCTAAGGACTACAGCAAACGGCCAGTAGGGACTACTACACATTCACCCAGGGTTTGCTGACATCACCAGGCCCAATATTTACATAAACCCCTCCTCCGAGAATATGAAATAAGGGGGGCCATTTTGTATCGCCGCGGGGAATAGTTGTTGTGGTATAGTTAGTAGGCTGGAGTGCTGTTGACAATGCCGACGAATCGCTGTTATTTTCATCCGGATTGCAGGTCCACTTTCTTCAGCCTTCCTAGGGACGGGGCAGCGTTGCAGTGCGTTTAACATACAACGTCATATTCATGTGTGTAAGAGACATGAGGGGAACACGATCGCATTTGCATCGGATATATGCTGCCCATCATAAATCAAAGCACGAGACAGACAGGGGTCGGAGGAGAAGATCGGAAAATGTGACATAATGGACAATATTCATCTGTATTTGCAATACATGAGCCTTCAGCTGCACGAGTTCAGCTGCACGAGACAGGCGGGCACGCGCGGCTACCGCGGCACATCTCGCAGAGGAAAGCTTCCACAATCTTCGCGAGTACGGGCTACAACCTGTAAGTGTGATTTATTTTTCGTCGATGTGTTTTCCTGTAATAGTTTGTGTTGTTAATTGTAGCCTACGTTGTAGCAAGGAAGTACACAGATGACAGCGCTGTTTGGCTCTGCAAACCAGTTTGTTAAATGCTCATTCATACTTAACGTTATCCGACAAACCCCTAACGTTACAAACTGTTTAAAATCTCAACAGCGAACTTGGCATTAGTGTAAATTATTCTTTGATTAGAGCTTTTATGTATTGTTTATCTACAGGCATGCTAAACATGGTTCTGTGTTTGATTTGGCTACTATGTTTAGTGTCCGTTCTTGCGACAGATATTTGGCAAATCGTTCTAAAAATACAAAAGTAACAGTGCCATTCAGGAGCGATCACTATAGATCCGCAGTCTTTACTCTTGAGGACTGAACAGGTTCTGCTCGATCATCTTCACTAAAATTGTCTGGGTCTGATTTGGGCTCTTGGTATGGTTTCATTGACGCTATTGTACACAAAGCTCAGGCTAGTAGCCTGAGGCTACCTGTAGAGGTAAGGGGCGTGACGCTTTCGAGAAATGTTCACTAGGCGGTTAGCGAATCACAACACACTGGGCCAGCTAACCAATCAGAGCCCATTGCGTATTTTTGAGGGACTGGCTTCACAGAATCCGGAAACCATCAGACCGTTTTTACAAGGAGGGACAGAGCAGTGTAGAATAAAGGTCAAATATATGAAAAATACTGCATTTTTTTTTAAAACGAAGCATGAACACATGTTACAGTGCACCCCACAAACACAATCAAGCCTTCGAAAGAGTGTGCTTTACCACCCCTTTAAGCAAAATACAGAACACAGACAACAGGGTTGACATTTTATCACATTACTTTATTAACAAGTAAATTCCAACACAGGATATTTGGTGAAAATACCTTATTTTCAATAAGGAAAAACTCTGAATATTCAAGAAGTCAATAAGTCTTCTGCATAACAGGATGTCTTAATGGGATGAAGAAAACGTGGCACTGCATAGGCTAAAAACCGGAAAAATAAAAATAAAAACTAACATTAATGGCAAAGTTTCCCTGCATCACATCTGGCAAATGACAGAACAGAAGAGACGAATGAATGGACGAATAAGAAAATCACGAGCTTGACGTGTTTGATATTAAAATAACTTAAAGACTGAAAGAGGCCGACTCCAAATGCAATCTAACAGCACCATGTTCAACGGTCGCATGCCGCATATATCACACAAATGACTTAATTTACTTATTACCTATTATTTTAGACATATAGGCTAAGACATGAAGAAAATAAAACTAATGGCTACCATTAGACAATTATGTAGTAAACGAGAACACACTCATGAAACCAATGAATGCATGAACTCATGATTAAACAAAATGTCTTTTAAACTTCATACCGGGTCATGAAGCAAAACTCTGGAGAATAATTTCAGTGCTCAATTCTCACGAACGTCTTGTGACGATGAATATCTCTCTATTCTCTTGGGAATGTTTGTTTCGGTCTTCAGCACCGTTTGGTTAAGCAGTCTGCTCGCGCTCCGCATTTGAAATCTCCACACGAACGGTTTTCCTCAAGCGCATTTTGCGCATGCGTATACAGTTTTTCGGACGTAGGACTTGTTCACCCAACATGGATTTTTTTTTTTTTATTAAAGTAAAATATTTTAATTTAAACAAGGAAAAAATCTGTAAAATAATAAAACTTTTAATGTAAATTTCTGTAAAATTATTGTTTTTGCACTTTATTTGAATTAAGATATTTTACTATAATTTTATGGTTTTTGTTTGGCAGCCGTAGCTGCCAGTCATTTACCTTCTTTTTACAATTTTTTTTTTTTTACAGTGTAGATAAACAAAGCACCTCATAATCTCGCTCACCACAGACGGTCACTTCTGGGTTTTTTTCTCTCGTGCACTGGTTCGCTAGCAGAACAGCCAATCAGAACGATCAGATGGCTTGACTGACCGACAAGCGCCGACGCCGAACAATAGCTGGCGAGGACCAACGTCAGCCGACGGTGCCGAACACAACGAGAAAACTTGGAGAAAAGTTGGCCGACGCACGAAACCTGCCTGACGGCCGACCGCCGGCTTGGTGTGTTCTAGGCTTTAAAGGTCCCTTGACATGAAAATTTCACTTTATGGGTTTTTTTAACATTAACATGAGTTCCCCTTCCCCTAGCCTGCCTATGGTCCCTCAGTGGCTATAAATGGAGATAGGTGTAAATCAAGGTACCTTTGAGAAAATGAGAGCTTAGATGGGCCAATCTGGAATCGTCCCTGTATGTCATCATACTGGGAAAAGTTACCTCCCCTTTCTCTTCTTTGCCCGCCCAGAGAATTTGGAGAAAATGGATTCAGTTTATTATTTACATTTAATTCAGTCGCAATGTCAGCACAGGCTTTACAAACTGACTTTTACGATATGGATTTGACAGTACCGCCACAATAACTTTGATCTTTAAAACTTTATTCAAGTTCACACAGACTTAATTTCTAAATACTGTTTATGCATCAGTGAATCAAGCCAGTGACTAAACGATCAACTTCATATTGTTTCTCTTAGTAGCATGAAACAAATCTGTTAGTTAAATTGTTATTAAACTACAGAGTGCGACCAAATAACACTCTCTTTATAACGTCCGAAGCTGTCAATCACACGTTGCGAGTATATCTGCACACTTGCTGTTGTAATGAATGACGCTGTTATGCTGCACAACGAAGCTCTTACTGTATTCATATTGATATTGTGTTTGCTGTTAGTTGTGATGAAAGCATTTTGTGAGAGAAATAGCATTGCAATGACGAGATCACTGCATTCACGCAATAAACAGACTGCATGTGTACTCAATGCTCATCACTGCCTTTCATGTGATGGGAAAAGATAATATAGTAATAATGCATAATATAAAAATAATGCTATAATCAACACTTTCATGATTCGTTATCTCGACAGCTGTAATAGTAAAAAAAACATAGTAAAAGTATTTGAGAGGGGTTCCACATGTAATATACATTTCAAATGCAAAGATGTCAGTGGGCGTTTACACTGAATTCTCACAGCAGACCCTTCAAACAGAGCATTCAAGCCAGAGGGCTAAAATCAGGATAGAAAATGTATTTTATTTCTAAATTATGACATTTTATGATGTAAAAATCATACTAACAATATAAGTACACCTCAGGAAACATTATAAAATAATAATAAAAATCCACATCATGGGACCTTTAAAGCAATATTCCAAAGCAAATTTTTTGTTGTTGTTTGTTTCATGTTAGAAGCACCTGGAGCCAAAAGCAATATCACTTTTACGCTAAATTGTCATACAAAATAAAATAATAATGAATATAATTTCCTCCTTTAAGGTTTGAGTTTTATCTAATTTATTTCTGTCCAATATATCACATTTGATGGGGACATGAAAATGTACTGCATATTAGGATTGACCCAGATATTTCCGAAAGACTTTGATTCAATCCATTTTTCTCAGCCTTCCACGGTGGAGAAGTGAAGGAAGGGGCCATAACATTCCAGCTGCCATCTATTTGTCGGGATATAAAATGGTTTCATTAAAAAGAACAGAGATAGGTGAATGCAAGACAACATGCACAGCATACATCTGTGCTCATGTAAAACACGTCACAGTAATAACCATTGCACACGGTAGCAGATGTATTTTATTACTTACACCAGAACTGTCCACAAGGACATTATGTTCTCATAAAGTTGAAGTATGCTGAAATTCTGTCCTCCAATCGTCCGTGAACTATGCAGGTAAAGATTTCAGATGAGGTTCTGTGATCATGATAGAGGTGATTGAACAAAGGTGGCAACGCTTTTCTCTCCCAAAGCCTGGTTTATACTTGCGGCGTTCGCTTGGTTGCGTGCAACAAAAAATGTTGTGTGTGTGCCGCATTAACAATGAACAAGTTCAAGGCAACATTGGCTGGAAAGATGTGGAAAGAACTTTAAACAGCATATGCAAATATTTTTGACATTTCTGAAAGAAGAAATGTATAAATATTATACATAATGCATTTTTCATTTTTCTTTATCATCTTTTTCAATAATAAACATTTGCTGACAGTATTTTTATGATCAAAATATAGAATAATTTGCATGGCTAAAATGTGTTCACGTTTGTATTTATTTTTAAAGAAAGGGATATTATATATTGACTACACATTCATATAATTTATATTCCCTGTTAATTGCAGTGTCTCTGTAATGGAACACGTCACGTTTTTTTTGGATGAATGGATACATGGATGGATACATGGATGGAGAGAGGGATGGATGGGATGGATGAATGAATAAATGGATGGTTGGATGGATGGATGGATGGATGGATGGATGGGTGGGTGGGTGGATGGATGGATGGATGGATGGATGGATGGATGGATGGATGGATGGATGGATGGATGGATGGATGGATGGATGGATGGATGGATGGATGGATAGCTAGATAGATAGATAGATAGATAGATAGATAGATAGATAGATAGATAGATAGATAGATAGATAGATAGATAGATAGATAGATAGATAGATAGATAGATAGATAGATAGATAGATGATGGATGGATGGATGGATTGGATTAGGATGGGTGGATTGGATTGGGATGATGGATGGATGGATGATGGATGGATGGATGTTTGGATTAGATTGGGATGGATGGATGGATGGATGGATGGATGGATGGGATTGGATTAGGATGGGTGGATTGGATGGATGGATGGATGGATGGATGGATGGATGGATGGATGGATGGATGGATGGATGGATGGATGAATGGATGGATGAGATGAGATGAATGGATGGATAAAATATTTGTTTATAGTGCAACTTGTGTGGAGGAGTATTTTGAAGTGACATGATACCCAAATCTCATCCAAAAAGTTGAGTTGTAACTTGTAACCTGACAGTTCTGAAGCTCAATTTTTGCTGTGGAGGAATGCAGGTGTCATTTTTTCCATCTCTTATTACATTCAGACTGTCATGTTCTGTGTGGGTTATATCCACAGGAGACTGGACATGATGCATAAGTCAAAACACTGTAGGAATATTCACATTCTCATATTCACAAATAAACATGTTTATGTGTCTATCAGATGTTTATCTGAAGTCTGTTGTCAGTAGTGTCAGTATATTAGAGATAAATAATAAATTGTGATACATTTACCAGAGGCAAGGAGAGCAACTTGATTATATTTGTAGCTAATGTAACTCTGCATTACTATATAATTAGTTTAGTAGTTAGAATTTTGATTTACAAAAAGCCAATAAGATCATAATCTCCGCTGTAATGTAGTGACATTCATGTTGTAGATTGAATGCCAGGCTCACAAAGTCTTTATTGCAGTGATATGTTCCTCTGTGTATCTCTGGCACTGGTGTGAACAAATTAACAAAAACCCAAGATTAGCATGAAGCCAGTAGTGGCCTTCTGGTGAATATTACTACTGGCGCAAAAGGTCCTGTTTTGATCCCAGGTAGTCTAATATATTGAGTTTTAGAAAGCTGTTTCAGGTTATAAAATGCATAGGCAGAGGGATCCAAAAGTCTGAGATCACTATTGTAAATCCTTCTAGTTGACATTTTATAACAAGAGACAAGTTTAATCGAAACATTTACTCAGTATTTGGTTTGGTTTTCCTTTAATGACGGCAACACTCGAGCTGAAATTAATACATCTTGATGATCATGTTCTCCACCGTAATTTGAGGTGATCTAAAGATGATCTTGGGCTTAAGTGAATGCAAGAATATCTGACAATCTGTACAAAGAGTCACATGATCAATGTCAATAATTTATTTGGCCTAATAATATTCATTACACATCATAACTCTCATTTTGCATCATGCGTTTTCTTCAAACACTTTTTTTTACATTTCCTGGTGCAAAAACAGTTATGGGTTTTAATGTTGTCTCTTGGACCCTTGGATGCGTACCAGGGCTGCATTTATTTGATTACAGTTTGTTTACCATTTTTTTCAACAAAAAAATTCAAATGTAATATATCCGTGTGATGGCAAAGCTGTATTTTCAGCATATTATCATTGTTGAAAACAACTTGTAACGGTTTTGGGTTTTGTTTGTGTTCATGTCTTTGTATTTATGCTCCTTGTCCTGTTCCTGGTTTTGTCATGTGTTCCTCTTTGCCACGTGATCCTGTCATGTGATCCATTGTCATTTGATTCCCTTGTCCTCATGTGTTATGTTCTCATTGGTTGTTTTAGTCATGTGGGTTCTCAGTTCAGTTTTGTCATTGGTTTATTGTTTGATTGTTCACAGGTCAGTTCTGTTCAGGTCAGTTCTGTTCAAGTCAGTTCTGTTCAAGTCTGTTCAGGTCAAATCTGTTCAAGTCAAGTCTGGTCAAGTCAGTTATGTTCAAATCAAGTCTGTTCAAGTCAGTTCTGTTCTGTTCAAGTCAAGTCTTTTGAAGTCAAGTCTGTTCTGTTCAAGTCAGTTCTGTTCTGTTCAAGTCAGTTCTCTTCTGCTCAAGTCAAGTCGTTTCAAGTCAAGTCTATTCTGGGAAAGTCTGTTCTGTTCGAGTCAATTCTGTTCAAGTCAGTTTTGTTCTGTTCAAGTCAAGTCAGTTCTGTTATGTTCAAGACTGTTCTGGTCAAGTCAGTTCTGTTCTGTTCTGTTCAAGTCAAGTCTGTTCTGTTCAAGTCAGTTCTGTTCTGTTCAAGTCAAGTCTGTTCTGGGAAAGTCTGTTCTGTTCGAGTCAATTCTGTTCAAGTCAGTTTTGTTCTGTTCAAGTCAAGTCAGTTCTGTTATGTTCAAGACTGTTCTGGTCAAGTCAGTTCTGTTCTGTTCAAGTCAAGTCTGTTCTGTTCAAGTCAGTTCTGTTCTGTTCAAGTCAAGTCTGTTCTGGGAAAGTCAGTTATGTTCTGTTCAAGTCAAGTCTGTTCAAGTCAAGTCTGTTCTGGGAAAGTCTGTTCTGTTATGTTCTGTTCTGTTCAAGTCAAGTCTGTTCAAGTCAGTTCTGTTCTGTTCTGTTCAAGTCAAGTCTGTTCAAGTCAGTTCTGTTCTGGTCAAGTCAGTTCTGTTCTGTTCAAGTCAAGTCTGGGAAAGTCAGTTCAGTTCAGTTCTGTTCTGTTCAAGTCAAGTCTTTTCAAGTCAAGTCAGTTCAAGCCTGTTCAAGTCAAGTCTGGGAAAGTCAGTTCTGTTCTGTTCAAGTCAAGTCTGTTCTGTTCAAGTCTGGTCTGTTCTGTTCAAGTCTGTTCTGTTCTGTTCAAGTATTTTCTGTTCTGTTCAAGTCAAGTCTGTTCAAGCCTGTTCAAGTCAAGTCTGTTCTGTTCAAGTCTGTTCTGTTCAAGTCTGTTCTGTTCTGTTCAAGTCAAGTCTGATCAAGCCTGTTCAAGTCAAGTCTGTTCTGTTATGTTCTGTTCAAGCCAAGTCTGTTCTGTTCAAGTCAAGTCTGTTCAAGCCTGTTCAAGCCTGTTCAAGTCAGGTCAGTTCAGTTCTGTTCTGTTCAAGTCAGTTCTGTTCTGTTCAAGTCAAGTCTGTTCAAGCCTGTTCAAGTCAAGTCTGTTCTGTTCAAGTCAAGTCATTAGCCTATCATTAGCCAAGTTTCCATCCACTTTTTCAACTGTTTTGTTATCAACAAAGTGAATATGCATTAAAAAAAGATTGCATAATTTCCTGTCTCCAGCCTGTTTCCATCCAATTGGCCTTTACCGATAAAATGGTCTGCGTAATATCGTCATCCACAAAAAAAGCATACATTTTGTTGTATCGCTAAAAATAAATCTGCCCTCGAGTCGTTTCCATACATAATTTGACGTATATCTCAAATTATATTGTATCTTTCTCATCCCAAATATAAGAGAGTATGCAGAGAGTAATGAGACATTTTTAATTTGCCAGTTTACTGCTCACTATTTTCACAAATAATAGTAAATAATAATCAAATCAAATCAAATCACTTTATTGTGATCATGATCAGAAGATCATGGCAAAGTGGGACAGCTTGTCTGACAGGACTGCATGTAACTGCCTTTATGTGACGAAGCCCATGGGCAGCTCAGTTGTTTTTTGGATCCAGAAAAAAGATTAGAACAGTAAAATGTTCGATCATACGACAACAATCTTTAACGTTTTGAACATGCAGTCAAGCCAGTCATGGTTTGACGTGGCCGAAAACATATTCAGATCGTTCAAAACAAAACAAAAAAATATTTGTTCTGGTTTCAGACTTCAATAACATCAAATTGTTTAAAAACATCAAGTCGCTGCTATTTTTTTCCCCTTAGAGACAGATGCAGCTGTAACCTAAACTTTTTATTTGTGTAGGCCTATATTGAACTTTTTTAAATGGTCTAGAGCTGCTGTCTTAACAATTTTAAAATTTGTTTAGAGCTTTTATTATTTTACATAATAAAACATTGTATTTATTAAATTATTTTATTAACAAGTGTCTCATTTGTCAAGTAGCCATATCCTGCCCATGAAATCGTGATTTTATGGCATTCATTTTATTTATTCAGATACAAACTTAACATTTTGTGTATTTTACCCTTTCTTTTTGTCAGTTTTGGAAACTCCAACATCCTTCCTTCATTTGACAAATGGCACATTTTTATTTGTATTATTTCAAGCAATATTCAGAAACAGGTGCATTTAGCTATTATTTTTCTGATTAACTTTTATTTAAATGAAAAATTACAAAAATAAGGATGAAATATGTTAACACGTCTTATTCTTACCAATAGTAATACAATAATATAATATACAATTTAATAATATTAATATAATAGACTGAATGGATACAGAGATACGGTGCTTTAACGTGAGCAACGCCACTATCCTGTATAGGCTATTTCTGTCATGTGACCACCACATCTTGACAAAAAGTGTTTTCAAACTAGTTTTTCGTGACATTTGAAGTATCGACATAGAATTTATATGCTAAAGTTAAACGGAAAAAGATTGTGTCGACGTTTGCAAAAAATTATCAATAACTGGCATTGGATGAATCCTTGGATGGAAACCTGGCTGTTGACTTTATGCTTAGCGTGTTCATGATTTTTTAGGTGTTGTAATGTAACTGGAATTAAATGTTACACCCTTTGGTGTCCAATGTAAAATCTGAGCAAAACCACTTATAGGCCATGACCGTACTATAAGTCAAAAACATATTCCGACCTCACCTTCGGGCTTTTCTCACTTTCTCACTTATCTGAGGCACATAGCTGTGAAGATTATGGATTTACTTAACGATAGCTTTGCTTTGAGGGGTCATCAGAGCTATTTTCTGGGAATCAGAGGAGCACTTTCAGGTTTAGACCCCAATATGACCACCATACGTGCCTGTGATGGTACAACCTCCTCCAGGCCATGCATGCTGGCGTTATCTCTCTTCGGTCTGCCATTACTGAGAGGTAATTGTGTTTCTCCTCACCGAATCTGTGGGGGCCCGGTATACACCTGTTGTGAGGATTCTATAGCATTGATTTTTCACACTAGGCTGTAAAACCTGTCTGTCACTAACAGCACAATCTTGATCTCCACGGGGAGGGAGATCATTCCTGTGACCTAAGAAACTCTCTCTCTCTTGCTCTCTGTGTTTTTTTTCCATCTCTGTAGAGGTTCAAACAACAGGTGGGTAGATGGTCTGCACACTGTGCCTCCTCTGAATCCATTTGCGGAGCCCTTAAAGACCTCTGACACATTTAGGAGAGCGTGTTGCCGTGGATACGGTTAACTTTGTTGCCGAAAGTTCGTAACGACAGCAGAGCCCTCCTAGTATCTGAATCGGTGAGGTAAACTTTTCCAAAAAACAAACCGAAAGATAAATGCCTGACAATAGTAAAAACACTGCCGCCGCTGTGAACTCTCTCTGTGTGTACACAATTCCATGAGTCATAATAAAACTCACGCTCACAATAAAACTTCATGCGGAAAACACAGATTAGCATCTGTACCGAGATGTTTACAGTGCTATTGTTGGCTCTTGCGTGCCGCTGCTCACTCGCTTGCTCTCGAACAGCTCTGTGAAACCACTTCTGCTGCTCTGCTTTTTTCCTGCCAGCAATTTTAATTTGTTGTTGCCAGTGTTTTATATTCAAGAGGGATGAGCTAGCCTATAAGTTCACGCTGTGTCCTCCAGGCAGAAAAATAGGCTGGAAAGAGGGAAATCACAGCTGTTGTTGACCTCAGTTCTTCTATTCAAAAGCCTAGCGAGCTGTCTTTCTTTCTGAAACAGCATAACTGCAATAAAACCTTGTAAGTGATTGCTTTGGAACTCTTTACATAGGCAGCAACTCTGCGAATCAGTCCAATAGCACTTCTCACTCACAAGAGACTCAACTCACAGTTGAGGATGTTTGGCATTAGCATGCTGTTAATGATGCAATAGTCTGATAACTTGGGTTCTTATAGCAATAGACCTTAGTCAGGTTAAGGCTAATTCACACTGCACTGACAGATAGCCCCAGATCGGGTTTTGTCTGTCTGAGCTTGTTTTTGCTGATTCAACATGCTACGAATCAAATTTAGAATGTCTGAAAAGTTTAATCTGGTGATGGTCGACTTTCATGAATGGAAAGTTCAAAAGAACATTTATTTGAAATAGTAATCTTTTATAACATTATACATGTCTTTACCATCACTTTTGTGTAATGCATTCTTGCTAATATCAATTTCTTAAAGTGCCCCTTATGCGATTTTAAAGGTTTCTAAATTTGTTTTGGAGGTCTCCTACAACAGGTTTACATGCATCAAAGGGTGCTTTCACATCTCTAGTTCGGTTCATTTGGTTCGAACCAAGGGCAAACAATTATACATTGTAGCATTTTTCAGCTTTTTTGATTCCTTTTCACACCACACTGATTGCTTTGGTCCGAACCAGTTGAAACAAACCAAAATGCAGTCACATGACAACATCCACATCACTCATTGGCCATGGCGTATTTCCTAAACTGCTTTTTGATTGGTCAGAATTTACGTGCAGGAAAATTCCAAAAGAAGAGAAAAAGCCAGCAAACAACAACAAGACAACTATGGAGAGACGACTGCACGCAGTGGTTTTGTCCCTGGCCATAATCTATTATATTGTTTGTCTACACCACAATATGCAAACAATAAATTTCTATAATGAAGAGGGGATACGGCTTGAAAACAACGTTCTAATGCACTGCAAACAGCACTGTTCCACAGATCTATCATAACCCCCTTTCCCCATAACCCTAAAAAAGAGTTTTTTGCCGCAAAAAAAGATTGCGCTGTTCTTGTGAGTTTTCGAAAGTTGGGACCTAATATGGTGACCAGACCAAATTTCTATGAGGCTCTGCACCTCCTCACTACTCCAAGTTTGTCCGCGAGCTGCCATGCTAAAGTGAAAACTGTCAACAAACACTTCCTCATCCCATAATGCACAGCGCAGCTGGTTTAGTCCAAAAATGATCAGTACTTTTCCAGTTGGGTCTGTTCGAGGTCGGATCACGTTTTCACCACAAACGAACCACTCCAGAGTTCGTTTGAAAGTGTACCGAGACCACCTTTTAAGGGAGGTCTCGGTACGCTTGTTTGGTCCGCTTTTGGTGCGCACCCTGAGTGCGATTGCTGCTTTCACACCGGACCAAACGAACCGCACCAAAGGGGAAAACTAACTCCAGTACTATTCAACCGAACTGAATGAGGCAGGTGTGAAAGCACCCAAAGGTCACTTTCAATTTTCTCATAATATATATTGACCATCACCACATTTTTCAATGATTCTCAAACGACTCGACGGATGAATCTCTCCAAATTCCTCCTTTCCACAAGCTACTCTGCTCTGATTGGCCAGATGGCTCAGTCTGTTGTGATTGGTCTACCACTTACAGCACTTGTTGGAAGATAAACGGCCATCACCATAACTGAACTTCAGCCCAGGCTTCCTCGGTCCTCAGCGATTGTACACACTGTAAAGACAGTAATGATGACATTGATTTTACCATATTAATCTGAGTCCAATAATGAAACATTGGAAGAACTAGTTATTTCACCTGAACCTCCATCGCAAGGCCGACTTGAGCAGGACGTTTCTCAGTGATACGCTACTCATTTTGAGGTACATTATGAGTTTCAACTGTAATTCCTCACCGTCAGCATTAACAAGAGTTAATTAATTTTTTGTGGTGCACCTGTGGAGACTGTATCAATAACAGCGCATGCGTTAGCCGAGCACTAGTGTGAATGACTGATGTAACATTAAAGTTTGCAAAACAAATCTAGTTCCATCCTTTATCTTTACTCAAAGTAGTAAGAATGACAGACAATGTGCATTAATAGACACAGTTTTAGGTAATAGTGGCCAACAGCTGATTAGTTGAAGTATTTCAAAGTTGTAAGACGGTAATAATGTGAGTTAGCCAGTTAGCCAGAGACCTACACAATAAATACATAACTACGTATTTTGAACCCCCGGCAGAAAATATATACACCAATAATTATTCATAC
Source organism: Romanogobio albipinnatus (assembly GCA_023566225.1). Taxonomy (NCBI): domain Eukaryota; kingdom Metazoa; phylum Chordata; class Actinopteri; order Cypriniformes; family Gobionidae; genus Romanogobio; species Romanogobio albipinnatus. Next base: position 7,510,096 of record CM042257.1, on the reverse strand, counting down.
TTACAGATTGTGATTCTGAGGAGCAAGCTGGTCCAAATAAACTGGGTACTGACCCATCTTTCAAGAGCAAGCGTTTTGCGAATCCCACGTTGATCTCCGAGATTTGAGAAGCATTCATCAGTAAAATGATGTTTGAGGTTGGGTCAAGTTGTTCACGGGCAGACAGCGTACAACATAGGCAGCATTATTATTATTATTATTATTATTATTTTCTAGTTTGAACTATTTACATTTTTATAGAGGTTTTCTTGTTTTCCTTTATTTAAAAAGCTCCCCTTTGATTCAATAATATGAATAATAGACATGTCTTAATTTATCTGCTGTCATGAACAATTTATTTTTTCATTGAGCTTATTGCAGTGCATTCTGGGACTGGCTTCACTCTGAAAGATACATGTAGACAGCTCACTAGGTTTTGAAATTACCGTCTCCCTGTTACATGTAAAGAGTGTTTTGCACTAATGGTTATTACATCAGACTTTTCAGGACTTTGTTACTTTAAGTGTTTTGCGTCATCTGCTGCTTTTGAGCTCATCTATCTTTATCTCTTGTTTCCTCACTGTGACTAGTAAGTGTGCATATATTTACATTATCATATATGTTTATTTATATGGTGAAGGAAACCCAGGGCATGACATGAATCCCAAATTACATCTTTAGCTATAGCTTACAGCAAAACATGTGATTTAAATAACTCTATGGGGGTTTCCTTTGTAAAGCAGAGAAACGGGCAATGGAGCCCATAGTTTGAACTGTTTGAAGCAGAGCTTTGTGTCTTGAATGCAAATAACATTTCAAGACATGCACAGAATCAATCAATCATCTGATCAATAGTCAGTGTATATGAGTGGTAATTTCATGCTTCACCTATACACTACAATTCAAAGTTTGGGGTCAGTAAGATTTTTTTAAAAAGAAAATACTTTTATTCACTTAATTGATCAAAAGTGACAGTAGACATTTATAATGCTACACAAGATTTCAAATAACGCTGTTCTTTTGAACTTTCTATTCATCGACAAATCCTAATAAAAATGTATCATGGTTGCACAAAAATGTAGTCATTATAGTCAGTTTAATAAAGTAATTGTCAACATTGATAATAACGAGAATTTTTTTTTTTTCTTGAGAAGAACATCAGCATATTAGAAGAGTGGAGTAATAATGCTGAAAATTCAGCTTTGTCGACACAGGAATACATTACATTTTTAAATAGACTGAACAAAATTATAAAACACAACACTTTTGTTTTTGCCCTAATTTTTCATGAGCTGAACTCAAAGATAAAGTCTAAATCTGTGTTAGTGAGCACTTCTCCTTTGCCGAGATAAGCCATCCACCTCACAGGTGTGGCATATCAAGATGCTGATTAGAAAGCATGATTATTGCACAGGTGTGCCTTAGGCTTGCCACAATAAAAGGCCACTCTAAAATGTGCAGTTTTATCACATAGCACAATGCCACAGATGTTGCAAGTTTTGAGGAAGCATGCAATTGGCATGCTGACTGCAGGAATGTTCACCAGAGCTGTTGCCCGTTGTTAAGTCTCAGATCGTTGTGTTCAGCTCATGAAATATGGGGGCAAAAACAAAAGTGTTGCGTTTAATAGTTTTGTTCAGTGTATATTAAAATAAGAAACAGTTATTTCCCAATATTGCTGTTTTACTCTAATTTAACAGATAAATGCAGCCTTGGTGAACATGAGATATCTTTCAAAAACGTAAGAAAAAAATTCTGACCTCAAACTTTTGAATGATCGTGTACGTACATTTTTGACCCCACTGTAATATCTGTCTAAGCCAAAAGGATATTGAGTTACTGACAGGTCCGAGAGCAGATAAACTGCTCAGAGGATCTGTATGTGTGAATAGAAACTTTCTCCGGTCTGAAGCGGGTGATGTATAGCACAGGATGACTGATACCTTTGTGTACTGAAATCTTTTGATATTCGCTGTCCTGCTCCCAGCCATGCCCTGTCGTGTCAATGTCAGACTAAAATATTAACATGGCAACAATTACTCTCCTGCAAGTTACAAGAGTGACAAGGAGATGAGAAAAAGAGAGAGAGATAAATCTGGCAATAATTCTTCTTCTACCGCTTACCCTTGCTTGGGACTTTAGGGCAGGTGAAAATTCCCCAAATTGTTGTTCAATATACAGGCAGCGATGATGAAGCACTGGTGGAGGTCACAAAATTGAGGCAGAAAGAGAGAGAGATTATACACTGAATAGTGTGTAGGACAGGCCTGATGTTTGAAAAAAGAAAATGAAAAATATGTACTGTAGGGATAAAACAGTATGGAAATTTCACATCACAATTATAGTGACCCAAATGATCACGGTTATCAATATTATCACGGTTTTCTTCAAATGAGATTAAAGTGTTCAAAAAGAACAGATGCACACACTTAAAACATTTCAACAAGTTTAATATTTGAAAATCAACAAACAACAAATAAATCAAGCAGCTCTATGCACTTTTTTAAGCAAGATTCTATTCTGTGAGATTTCCTTCCTTATAATGGCCGTCGTCAATAGCAACTCATAACGCATAAATAATAATACTTTGGTGTAAATATAATCTATTATCTCTAATATTATCTCTGTAAATATATTCTCAAGCAATATTCTCATCAGTGTTCTATCAGCAATGAGACATTAAAATCTAGCATATTTTGTGTACAAGCCCAAACAGTATCCTAGTGAAATAATGCATAACCATATTTTCATATGATTTGACAGTTTATTCTATTAAATATCAAAAATCCAAAAGGTGTGCATCATACCTGACACCTCAATGAACACTTTACAGCTGGTTTTATGACTATGCGTCATTCTCTTCAAATGCTATTGAAGTTAGAAACATGTAAACCAATCTTGTATGTAACTTTAGAGACGGACCCTAATTTCGCAAATCTCGAACGTCAAGCCAACTTTATGCAGTCATATCAGATGCGCTGTGGTTCTGCTGTGTTTGTTTGAAACTATTTTCGCTGCTGAAACAGAACAAAAACAGTCAATCACTGTATGATGGATGAATCTCCTGCGTACATCGCACGTTTTGAGCGCAGATTTCAGCGACTGCCAAAGTGGCTAGTGTGAGTGTTAGTAATACCAGACTTAGTTTTGGTATCAAGGTCAAAGTCCACTTGCTTTGCGTTTGCAGATTTGACGCGTTTCCGTGAAAATCGTGATAATCACACGCGGTTTTAATGATAATACATTTTTGAACCATATTACTAACCGTCAGTACATTTTATCGTGAAACCGGTAATCGTTCCATCCCTAATGTACTGTAATAAACATTTCAGAAACAAAAATTAGGGGTCAGTAAGGACCTTTTTATGTCATGAATGTCATGAAAAACACACAAAACCAGCCTGATCTCACAACAATTTGTAAGCATTTTATGAGTTGCCCAATTCGTATGAAATCGTACGAATGTCCTCCCCCTAACCCCGCCCTTAAACCTACCCGTCCCCGGGGTTTAAACAAATTGTACCTCGTAATATATGTACGAATTGGTCGTGAGTTGCACAAACACATTTCTAAAATGGGAAACAGCTTTCATATTGACTGTACAAATAGATATTACAAGAAATGTGAGGTATATTTTTACAGAAAGCTACAGAAAAGAGGAGCAAATTGATCGCTGCAATTCACAGAAACAACTGGACTCCAGGCAGCAAAATGTGTTTTTTGCAGTTATCATTTTGTGTCTAATTTTGGGGTAAAAATAAAATCATACCCTATATATTGCATTGTTATATATTGTATTGACAACTCATCAATTAAATATTTACCATTTTATATTCTGCATAATTGGACAAAAATTATACAAGTTTTAGGACTGTATGATATGACGATATATATATAACATTGATATAAGTGATCACCCGGATTTAGACCTACTGTACCTTTATTGTATTAATATAGCGTATTATAGCATGCAGGCATATTTTTGTATTTTAGTGTCGAAATCAGGCACATATAAAAGTCAGGAAACACGATTCCTGGCTCCATGTCAATATCCATGGATCACTGGATCTTTGATAAGTTGTAAGGAACACTATATCGAGTCCAACCTTTAGCTTAATCTGATAATCATTGTGTGTATTTGCATTTTCGTAGTTTTCCCTATTAAATCCATTCATGCAGCAGCTCTTTTGCCACTCAGTCCGGCTGAGGGGACGTGTTCCAGCAGGAAAGTGATGGGTCATATGATGCAATTTCTTGTTTTCCTTACTATTTAGTGTGTTATGTAGCTGTTTGTGCATGCATAAGATCTGCAGAGTTACAAACCTCAAAATCTTAAACCCAAAGAGATATTCTTTGTAAAAGTTAAGGCTCAGCCACACCTTCGCTTCGTTCAAACACACCCCTACATCCTTACATCAATATGTGGGGGCAGTTTCATAACACCGCCCAAATGTATACGCAAAGAAAAAAAGGCGTAACTTTTATTCTCGCTGTAGTTTTGTTGCCACCGGGGCCGCCATGTCATAGAGACGCTGTTTTTCATTGCGAAAGCTAAACTACTTTGTTTGGTCTTCCAAAGGAGGGGACAGTTAGAAAACAGTGGTTAAGCTTTAGTTACAACTCTGTTCTACAACAGTACAACCCAATTATTCGACTAACCCAATTATGTGCTGCGCATTTTTCTGAGGACCGTATCTAGCACCTGGTTTCTACGATAACAAATGCAAACTTACCAATCTGATAATATCTGGTGGTATCAGATGGGCGCGAGTGCATTTGCTTTTTAAACAATGCAGCGCAGGACGTGAAAATGTTAACTGTGTCAGGCTGAAACTAGCAAAAAAAACTTGTGCCACGCCTGGCACCGCATTGCGCCAGGTGTATGATAGGGCCCTCTATGTCTGTGAAAGACAGTACAGGCATCTCAGGAGCCGTATATAATAGAGCTGCATAAAAATCAATGAACCTACTGTGTTTTTCTGCTCTGGGATCATTGGAATGTAACAGAGTCTGTTTGCACCCGCAGCAATTTAAGGGTCGACTGTGAATCTTTTGTATGGCAAATAAATGGTGCAGTGGCCCATAATTAAACAAGTGTCTTCTCAGTTTATACAGAGTGTCTGTGTACATTCCCTCCCTCTCTGGTTCGGTTCACCGTGCTCGCCCTCCGCTGACACAAGACCCACTCAGCTCTGCGAGTGTTGTCAGTGCTGGCAGGATGATGGCTTCATTCACGAGCAGGTTTACAGTGTGTCTCTCTTTCTGTCTGTCTTTCTGTCTTTCAGCCTTTCTCCCTCACCTCCAACATTCAATTAGCAGACAATTTGCAGTCATTCTCGAGTCTGCGGGTGAAGCCAAGGTCACAGTGTCATTTCATGCATGTTGAATTTGAGTTATCGAGTTATTAATCACCTCAAAGTAGTCCTGATGGTAACACCACTATTTAAATGAACACGAGGAGAAGGTGAAGTGGGACGCAAAAAGAAAAATGGGTGTTAGAGCGAGAATGGATGAGTTTTCCCTATTTGCAATTGGAAAGCCATCTTGCACACATTTAAGCATGAACAATCACAAATCAAATTCAATCAAGCAGTTTGAACTGCAAATCTCCTGATACCCAATGAGAATTGCTGGCGGAGTGAAGAACAGATTAGTTTTCAGACTTTGAGTCTAAAAATGCTTATACAGTAAGATCAGCAGTGTTTGAGCTGTGGTGCATGAGCTAACTTTTCTGGAATTCATGACCTCTAGACTGGATTACTGTAATGCAATACTAAGTGGTTGTCCTGCATCCTCAATAAACAAGCTACAATTAGTCCAAAATGCAGCTGCGAGAGTTCTTATACCAGGTCAAGAATATATACCATTTTATCATCTCCACAATGGTTACCTATTAAGTCCCGTATAGATTACAAAGTATTGCAACTGATCTATAAGACCTTAAACGGTTTAGCTCCAGTGTATTAAACCGATCTACTATCGCCCTACTATCCATCATGCTCTTTAGTCAAGTCAAGTCAACTTTATTTATATAGCGCTTTTAACAATGCAGATTGTTTCAAAGCAGCTTTACAGTGTTAAATAGCAAAATAATGCAACAGAATTTTATTCAGCCGTATAGCCATTCCGGAGAAAACGGTGATGTCATCAGTTCATTTCAATTATCATACAGTGACAGTGTGGGCTTTAGATCAGTAATTAGATCAGTAATTTAGTTTATATGGTTAATTTGGTTTAATAATTAGATTTATTTGGATATTTAGTTGAAAAAAATAAGAAATATTTAGTAGTCCCAACTGAGCAAGCCAAGCCAGAGGCAACCTTGGCAAGGAAACCAAAACCCCATCAGGTGACCTAATGGAGAAAAATAAACCTTGGGAGAAACCAGGCTCAGTTGGGGTGCCAGTTCTCCTCTGTCAAATTAACAAACAGCGTATGATTATTATTCTAGCAACTTTACAGGTCAGAGGTCATAGTAGATCGGAATATTCGAAAGATCAGAGGCAACACGCCAGAGACGGGTTTATTGAGGATGATGTGTTGATTAAATAATTATTAAATGCTACAAACTGATAACGGTCACATAGGTATGATTTAAACCATGACAAAGCAATTCCACTAATGCCTACATAATTTTCGAGTCTATTCAAAAGAATGTTGTGGTCGATAGTATCGAATGCAGCGCTAAGATTGAGTAACACTAATAGTGAGATACAGCCACGATCGGATGATAAGAGTAAATCATTTGTAACTCTGATGAGAGCAGTCTCAGTGCTATGATACGGTCTAAATGCTGACTGGAAATCCTCACAGATACCATTTCTTTCTAAAAAAGGAACATAATTGTGAAGACACTGCCTTTTCAAGTATTTTTGACAGAAAGGGTAGATTTGAGATTGGCCTATAATTGACTAATTCTGTAGGATCAAGTTGCGTTTTTTTAATAAGTGGTTTAATAATAGCCAACTAAAACTTTTTCAGTACATATCCTAATGACAAATATGAATTAATGATATTAAGAAGAGGATCTATGACCTCTGCTAGCATCTCTTTTAATAGCCTCGTCGGTACAGGGTCAAGCATACATGTTGTTGATTTTGATGATTTAACGAGTTTAGCAAATTCTTCTTCTCCTATAGCAGTGAATGAGTGTAATTTTTCCTCAGTGACACTACAATGCTCTGTCTGATGTGATACTGTAGTAGACGGCTGCATAGTTAAAATTTTCTTCCTAATATTATCAATCTTACATGTAAAGAAGTTCATAAAGTCATTACTGCTGTGCTGTTTACAAATATCAGAAGCTAAAGCTTTATTTTTGGTTAATTTAGCTACTGTATCGAATAAATACCTAGGGTTGTGTTTGTTTTCTTCCAAGAGAGTCGAGAAATAAGCAGATCTAGCAGTTTTTACGGCCTTTCTGTATGCGATCATGCGCTCTTTCCACAAATTACGAAAGACCTCTAGTTTTGTTTTCTTCCAGCTGCGCTCCATTTTTGGCGTTGGACTATTTTCTTTAATCTTCTTTAAGCGCAGGGGAGCAACTGTGTCTAAAGTACTGGAAAAGAGAGAGTCAATAGTTTCTGTTGCAACATTGAGTTCTTCTAAGCTATCTGGAATGCTGAGGAGATGATACTGATGAGGAAGATTATTTAAAAAGCTATCTTTAGTGGCGGCAGTTATTGTCCTGCCATTTTTGAAGCGAGGGGGCGGCTTTGCAGCCTTAGCTAAATTAAGTATACATGATACTAGGTAATAATCTGAGATGTCATCACTCTGCTGCAGAATTTCAACAGTATCAACATTTATTCCATGTGACAATATTAGGTCTAAAGTATGATTATGGCGATGAGTGGGTCCTAACACGTGTTGCCTAACTCCAATAGAGTTTAGAATGTCTTTAAATGCTAATCCAAATGTGTCTTTTTTGTTGTTTACATAGATATTAAAATCATCAACAATTAGTACTTTATCTATGGCCAGTACTAACTCTGATAGAAAATCAGCAAATTCTTTGATAAAGTCTGTATTGTGCCCTGGTGGCCTGCATACAGTAGCTAACACAAATGTTAAACGGGTTTTATCATGTACACTACATACCGTTACATAAAGCACCAAAACTTTGAAGGAATTATATTTGAAACTAGACTTCTAAGTTATACAGAAGATATTATTATAAATTACAGCAACCCCTCCCCCTTTACCTTTCAGACGCGGCTCGTGTTTATAACAATAATCTCGGGGGGTGGACTCATTTAAAGTAATGTAGTCGTCAGGTTTTAGCCAGGTTTCTGTCAAACACAGCACATCTAGATTATTATCTGTAATGATATCATTAACAATAAGCGCTTTTGTGGAAAGGGATCGAATATTCAGCAACCCAAGCTTTATCAATTGTTCATCTGTATTATATCTGTTGTTTAATTGTTGGACATCAATTACATTTTTACTGTTGAATGGTTTTGATGTTTTTTTGTATTTACTAATTTGGGGAACAGACACAGTCTCTATATGATAATATCTAGGTGAAAGAGTCTGTATGTGCTGGGATTTATCTGACTCCGGTGACGTGAGACAGCTAGCAGACAGTTGGTTTAGCCAGTTTGTCTGCTTCCTGACCTGGACCCTAGTGAGTCAAGGTTTAGCTCTAAGACTATGTGCCAAATTACTAGAGAGAAAGGGATAGTTCACCCAAAAATTAAACATACCCCATGATTTACTCACCCCCAAGCCATCCTAGGTGTGTATGGCAATCTTCCAGATTAATACAATTGTAGTTATTAAAAAACGTCCTGGCTAATCCAAGGATTATAATGGCAGTGAATGGGAGCCAAAATTTGAAGCCCAAAAAAGTGCATCCATCCATTATAAAAGTAATCCACATGGCTCCAAGGGTTAATAAAGGCCTTCTGAAGCGAATCGATAGGTTTCTGTGAGAAAAATATCCATATTTAGTAAAATATCTAGCTTCCGGCAAACCGCCTTCCATAGGCGGTCCACTGGAAGCTAGAACACTTCAAACAGGCCTTCCTTCTTGGATTGACAATACGAAGGCAATTATTTAATCGTTCATCCCAAGTATGACAGGTTAGTTATAACTTTTTATTAACTTTTGGATTTCAGTTGAAGTTTCATGAAATCCCAAAGCTCTCCAGATCTTGTCTGTTTATGCAAAATGTCATTAAAATCAGACTGTATGTCTGTGAGACTTCGGATTTAGTAAATATCGTGAAAAATTGTCCTTTTAAAGTGTTCAAAGAGCTCGTAATTATTTTTTGTGATAGGTGCCATATTGTGCAAGCTAATTGTTTACAATATGGCTTGTGGAGTGACTGGATGGATTGTGATATTTGCAATGTGTTTCACTGGGGTTTTGAAAGGCAGGTGCGCTAGTAAACGGAACAGAACAGTTAAGACACATCATGTGCTTTTGCCTGCAAGGCAGCGTTTGGCACTCGGATTGAAGCTTGCTTGCTGGTGTAGCTATAAATGTATTTAAATGCACCATTGCACATGTTACAAAATTAGCAGTTTTAATTAAAGGAATCATAGGCAGATAAAGACAGAAAGTGTGTATCTGTTTTGTAGTTAATTTGTTTTTATGTAACAGGTGGTGTTTTGTTGGTGATTAGTTCGATTATACTGCCCTATCATCTATTCACATGGGTCTCATAAATTGGCATCTGTCTCTCATCTATCTCACTCTTTCTGTCATTTTTTTGACAGGCATTTTTCTTATATGACTATCAGTAGTAGGGGATGAAACAATATACAGGCTCTCTAGATTATCCAACGGTTGCATTGAGATAATCTTCATTACGTGAGAGAAAATCTCTTCTCTTATGACGTGTTTACTGGTGCAAGGGCTGGACACATGAGATTTACCAATAGCAGCAAACACTGTCCAATCAAGTTCTGATGGACACGATCAAGTCCTGCCTGCATTTTCTTCTAGTTCAGGAAGCCATTTCAATCAGATATGTAACAATAGAGAAGAAAAGACTATCACAACTTCCGTTTCATGCCCCTGCTGACTTTAGCTACTCCATATTGTGGCAAAGAATTTCTTTCTCCATTAAAGGGATACTTCACCAAAAGTAAAAAATTCTGTCATTTACTCCCCCTCATGTCATGACTTTCGTTCATCTTCCAGACACAAATAAAGGTCTTTTCTGAGAGCCTTCTATCTCTCTATTGACAGCTACGAAACTACCATTTTGATGCTTCAAAAGAGATTATAAAACTAATGCATATGATTTGAGCTGCATTTTTCTAAAGAGACACTATCGCTTTATATGATGAACAGAAAGCTCTGAAATTTCATTAAAAATATCTTCATTTGTGTGATATGAAGATGAGTGAAAGTCTTACGGGTTTGGAACGACATGAGATTTAAATGATGAAATCATTTTCATTTTTGGGTAAAATAAACATTTAATGACCATTCAAAATAAAATATATTCTAATGAAATCAGAAATAGTTTTAATCACTAATATTTCCATCATAATATAGTACTCGTTTTACTAGTGCTTAATTCACTTTTTGGAGGTGCTTACAGAATATACATTGGCTATATGATAGATTGTGCTATAGTGTTCTTGATTGGCACTTCTTGCATTGGGCAACATGTGCTTGGCAGTAGGTGCATGAATTATGCTAATCTAGAGTACAGACTGTGGTTCTTCATGGTCATCACACCTTTCTGTGTGTCCATTATTACCATAATCCAGCAGTTCTGCTTTGCCATTGTGCTGTAATTGGTTTGAAACAGTCGTTGTTGCTCCCCCACACTCTCTCTCCCAGGTTGCCCACCGCATTGCCATGATGGGCAGCGTTAGCCTTGAGAGGCTGGAGGGAAACAAGCTAATGTAATGTAATTTAGACCTGCTTGTCAGTCCCAGCGACACCTACATCCATCAATGTCAACCAACGACATGTCAATGCTGGCCTCAAGGTTTGGCTGCATAACAAACCGCAAACTTTAACATCTCACTTAGGTGTTTCCAGACATTTTGGCAGAGAGGGGTGAAGTGACTTAAAGGGAAGTGACAAGGTAACACTCCCTCTGAAACCTTTGTGATGCACAACTTGTTGAGTCTTAATGCAGATTGTGCAGTTCAAGGTGCATGTCTGTAAAATGGATTTAGTTCCTACAATTTATGATTGCATGAGCTGTGTTTGAGTACGATCATATCCAATTATTGGAGGAAATGATAGTTGCAGGTCATAATAAGCATGCCGAAACTAAGGTACACAATGCAACAGAAACTAACTTCTAACCCTACCACAACAGGCAGCTTTCACAACCAATGCAGGTATGATATCACTTTGTAGGCCAATCGGCACGCTGGTTCCTTCGATTAAAACCCAATAGGATTTTCCCATAGGCTTCTGTGATCAACAAAAGTACTTTACACGTTTTGTCCATTAAGATAATTATCACAGATGAACGCAACTTTTATGAATTTTGAAGCCTAAATGCAGTCACCAGAAGTAAAAAGCTAAAGGTAGGCTATAAACTAACTACACCACGGTCGCTCGACTTCAACGTCACCATCACTAAGCGCCTGACAACTCTTTCAGTTTTTATTTTTCAGGCTATAAAAGCAGACTGAGCTTACCTCTTCGGCTGATGACGTTTATCTCCCCGACAGCCTCTGAAGTCCCATTTAGCCACTTGTTAGCAACCACCTTTTTCAAGACACGTACCAGCTTTAAAAAATCACGAGTGGGGTAATACTGATGTATTTTATGTCGTAGAATAAAACGTGAAAATGTTTTGAGCTTGTGTCAAAATCCCATTTAAGCTAAAATTCTAACTCTCTTCAGTGTTTTGGCCTACAAAGTGATGTCATACCTGCACCACTCTATTGTAAAGACCTTTCAGCAAGCCCACTACATTTTGACACGCCCCCTAAATATTGACACGCCCATTATTCCGACTTGCAGATACCCACACTTGAATTACTGTTGCAGAACAATGATGAACTACTAAATACTAGGGGTGGCACGATACATGAAAAAAAACGAACCATTCGGTCCGCTTGTCTCGGTTCGGAGCGTGTGTGTCGCACGGTTTCAACGCATGCGCAATGTATCCTCGTGCCCGTATGTTACCTCACACAGTGGGTCTCCTTTTCGCGCGAAATAAGAGGTGTGTGTGTGTGTGTGTGTGTGTGTGGACATACAGTAAAATAAAGTTAAAATAGAGTGCCGCAGGTCACGTCACGTGTAGAAATGCAAGTGGGAGATGGAGTTGGAGGATGCGCCAGCGACGTATAGCAGACAGGGTAGATGTAGTGCGTATGCAGTGCGGGAGCCGCGTGTGCGTCCATTGTACATTCACACACTGGCAGTGTTTGTCTCCCGCAGCTGAACCGTGGCTCATGTATTGCAAATACAGACAAATATTGTCCATTCTGTCACATTTTCCGGTGTTCTCTTCCGACCCCTGTCTGTCTCATGCTTTGATTTATGATGGGCAGCATATATCTGCTGCAAATGCGACCGTGTTCCTCTCTGTCTCATACACGCATGCATATAACATGTTGTATATAAGTAGTTCACATGATAAATGTAACATTTAAAAGTTAAGATATACTTCTAGTTTTAATAATTTAAACATGCCTTTGAAGTTTGGGCAAAAACTTCTGGCAGTGTTGTGTTTTCGTGTATTTTTTTTCTTTCTTTTCACAGCGCTGGATGTCATATGGTGATTGTGAAACACACGGGACACTTCATGGTGAAATTTGTTAATCAGGTCAGCTGAATTTAAGCCACAGTGCATTGTTCTGATCAAAATTGACATGATTAACATGAAAAATGTTACGCCAATGTGTCGGACTCGGTAGACAGCCAGTTAGGAAACAACTTCTACATGATATAACAATTTTTTAATACTTTATCCTAAATTGTGGATGATTAAGCTATATATCATATGCTGAAGTAAATTTCTGGAGTGTTAACGATAAAAAACAACAACAACAACAACAACCGTACAGAACCGAAAACCGTGACCCTAAAACCGTGATACGAACCGAACCGGGGGTTTTGTGAACCGTGCCACCCCTACTAAATACAGAACAAAACAGAAACAATATTAAACTATTGAACTATATGACTTGGTAAAATAATTATTTATTGTGATAAATATAACAAAAAAAAAATAGCTGTATGTTACAGTAATTTTACCACAGTTAAAGGTGCACTGTGTAACTTTTCCATCCGCTAGAGGTCACCAATTCAAAACAAAGGCATAGCTTGATGACGCCAAGTTTCAGCGCAGAATCTTGGGACATGTGGTCTTCACATGACAGCCGGTGGAAAAGAATCTGGATAGGAATCATGTTTGTGGATGCAATTATTAACGTTACTGTAGTATGAAGCAGAGCATCGAGTGGTCTGAGAGCTGAGAAAGGCCGCTGGAGCGATTGTTAATAAGATGAACAAACTTTTATTATTTCCGCTTTTCCGGTCATGAGTACGAGGTAACACAGCTCTGTTTATCATATTAAGCCCTATTCGCACGGGATTAGTATTATCTGGGGACCTCTGATGATTTATAATAATTGCAGAGAATGTCTATGATCTTAATCCCGTGCGAATCGGCCATGTCTGTAATTTGTAAAGTAAAAATTCCCCCGCAAATTACCTACCATATTTTGCCAAACACAGAGGTCCTGTGATAATATTAGTCCCATGCGAATCGGCATCTCTGTGATTTGGCCAGGATTAGGCGGATTCTATCTTTATCTTTCACGAACAATGGAGCTAGGCTGCATATAATGGTGCTCATTTACAAGTCTTAACATCAGATAAGTCAGTAAATTTCAGTAAAATCCCAGGCTTGCTTATCCCGTGCGAATGCACCACGCAAAATTCAGATGTGGGGGAGTAATTTCTAAATCACACGAGGTCCCCAGATAATACTAATCCCGTGCGAATAGGGCTTTAGATACATTTGAGTGTGTTGAAAATGATATGACGTTACTCTGTGCGTTCTCTCGGCGGCTGCTATGACACTTGTTGCTCACTGCAGTGAGAGTAAAGCGTTTCTGCAAAATAAATCCGGAAACCGAGGTTAGCGCAGATATGACGCAATTGACAGCCAACTCCCTCACATGTGCCCTGGTTCCTTGGTTAAAATAGCAATTTCTCACGATTTACAAATAGTTACAAAACATTTGGGATATTGTAAGTACTCAACTGAACATAATATATAACACTGACCTAGTGGTTTTTGGATATTTGACATCTTTAAGGGCTGTCTTCTCTTGGCTTCTCGGTTTATTATTAAATAAAAACCAAGAGAAAGGTGTGTTTTGTTTTTTCGTTTCTTGCCAGTATTGGTCAGAGCAGTAATGTCTTGATTTGTTCAGACAACAGCAGATGTGTAAAGGTTAATTTTTCCCATGTCCTTTTGATGCTGAACTGAGTTTATGTTTTTGACACCTGGCCAGAACAACATTCAGAGCTTTGCTCTGCTCAGTTACTTGTGATTTAAAATGCCTTCTGAGGTTGTAAATCAAAGCGCAAGCTGACAAGAAATAAATAATGCAAGTGTTAAGATCTATATCTAAAGCTTTTCATATTTTTGTCATTTGAAATGTCATTTAAATTATATTATCTTATATTATCATTTTATATTTATCCAACGTGACTTGCTGAGCATTCATGTAATTTTTTTTTTTCATAATGTGCATAGATATTGAATACATGACCTTTGCGTTACCATTTTCTTAGCTTAGTTCTTAGACAGTATGTTTCGGAGTAATTCAAATGTACAGTTTACTTTTTTTATATTTATATTTATATTTATATTATATTTATTCATTTGGCAGACGCTTTTATCCAAAGCGACTTACATTGCATTCAAGGTACACATTTTACATTTTTGTCATTTCTTGCTTTCCCTGGGAATCGAACCCATGACCTTGGCGTTGCTAACGCCATGCTCTACTGTTTGAGCTACAGGAAAGTTAAATGGTAAATTCTTGTTTTATGGAATATGGCAGTATTTATTATAAATGTTTTATCCATATGCACATCATTATTTATTTTAATTGTTTTAATTTATGTTCCCTCATAATTTTTCATCAAAATAACGTCTCCAGTGACATCTCTTCTGGTTGCGTGTTTATTGGCATGAGGGCGGGCCAACCTGTCACTCACATGAGATCGACCAATAGCAAGCAGCAACCATCCAACGATCCAATCAGTCCCCCATGGACAAAATCAAGTCCCTCCCTACTTTTTAAAAATATATACGTCACAATAGAGAAGAAAAGACTATCACAACTTCAGTATGCCGACTTCATAAGCTTATAACTTTGGCCGATCTGATGAAAACAATGGCAAAATAGAAATTGAAATAGAAATACCTGAAATAGAAATGATTGAAATAGAAATATATTAAAATAGAATCATTACAATACACAATATACACTCACCTAAAGGATTATTAGGAACACCATACTAATACTGTGTTTGACCTCCTTTCGACTTCAGAACTGCCTTAATTCTACGTGGCATTGATTCCACAAGGTGCTGAAAGCATTCTTTAGAAATGTTGGCCCATATTGATAGGATAGCATCTTGCAGTTGATGGAGATTTGTGGGATGCACATCCAGGGCAATAAGCTCCCATTCCACCACATCCCAAAGATGCTCTATTGGGTTGAGATCTGGTGACTGTGGGGGCCATTTTAGTACAGTGAACTCATTGTCATGATCAAGAAACCAATTTGAAATGATTCGAGCTTTGTGACATGGTGTATTATCCTGCTGGAAGTAGCCATCAGAGGATGGGTACATGGTGGTCATAAAGGGATGGACATGGTCAGAAACAATGCTCAGGTAGGCCGTGGCATTTAAACAATGCCCAATTGGCACTAAGGGACCTAAAGTGTGCCAAGAAAACATCCCCCACACCATTACACCACCACCACCAGCCTGCACAGTGGTAACAAGTCATGATGGATCCATGTTCTCATTCTGTTTACGCCAAATTCTGACTCTACCATCTGAATGACTCAACAGAAATCGAGACTCATCAGACCAGGCAACATTTTTCCAGTCTTCAACTGCCCAATGAGCTCGTGCAAATTGTACAATTGCAAATTGTTGGTGAGCTTGTGCAAATTGTAGCCTGTTTCCTATTTGTAGTGGAGATGAGTGCTACCCGGTGGGGTCTTCTGCTGTTGTAGCCCATCCGCCTCAAGGTTGTGCGTGTTGTGGCTTCACAAATGCTTTGCTGCATAGCTCGGTTGTAATGAGTGGTTAATTCAGTCAAAGTTGCTCTTCTATCAGCTTGAATCAGTCGGCCCATTCTCCTCTGACCTCTAGCATCAACAAGACATTTTCACCCACATGACTGCCGCATACTGGATGTTTTTCCCTTTTCACACCATTCTTTGTAAACCCTAGAAATGGTTGTGCGTGAAAATCCCAGTAACTGAGCAGATTGTGAAATACTCAGACCGGCCCGTCTGGCACCAACAACCATGCCACGCTCAAAATTGCTTAAATCACCTTTCTTTCCCATTCTGACATTCAGTTTGGAGTTCAAGAGATTGTCTTGACCAGGACCACACCCCTAAATGCATTGAAGCAACTGCCATGTGATTGGTTGATTATATAATTGCATTAATGAGAAATTGAACAGGTGTTCCTAATAATCCTTTAGGTGAGTCTATAAAGAATATACAATAGATGGTGAAATATAAATATGATGAAGAAATAGAATTTTCTTCAAGACAGGCGAGCAGGACTAATATTGGGAAATGAGAAGATGGAAAAGACGGAGGTGGAAAAGCTTCCCGCAACTCCTTAGCACATCTCAGAGTGACATCTGTGACTCTAATGAGCTCGTCAGGCCATGAAAGTGGGGGAAAAAAACACATCAAAGGTCTCACCTGGCTTTCATCATGAGGGAAACTGTGGCGATTAAGTAAACCAGTCAATTAAAGGAAATTACTGCTCGTTAAGAGAGTTCCCTCTGAAGTCTTATGATGTTCTCCTTTCCTTAGTTAAACTAAAAAATAAATAAGATTGAAGGAATAAATAAACCAACTTGCATAACATAATATGTAGCTCAAATAATTTAGCTTAGTGCGAGGACCAAGGTCATGGGTTTGATTCCCAGGGAATGCATACAATTATACAATGTGTGCATTGAATGCAATTTGTATAAAAACATATGGCAAATCCGCAAATGTAAATGAACAATAAGTTGAAATATAAATTATTGATTATCATTTGAAATATGGTTTTCACAGAGTCCAAAATAGACAACTCATAATACAAACCAAAAAAATCTACAGAAAAACAACAAACAAACCCATTGAATGTGATCAATTCATGCTGCATATAAAATAATCAAAAAGAGATTGAGGAAAAAAAGGGGACTAGTCTCACATAGACAGGTCTTCAGACTGACCGCAGAAGGTCTGGGCTCCATAGCATCTTTCATTGGCCAAGGACCACCCAGAGACTGTCTGACTGACATGTAAAGCCATGGGCGTCGGAACCATTGTATGTGGGTGAGACAAGACCCACCCACTTTTTACGATCAATGATATTGGACCCACTCGCTTTTATCGTCTCTAATTCAGCACATGTCTATTTACCTACCACTAACCGATAAACACTTATTATTAAACACGTTAGACGCTTTATTTCCACTTTTCAAATATTTTCTTAATTTTTATTGAAAATAAATGCCTTTCCGAACTGATATGTGATAGGAAAAGGGAGTAGTAGAGTGAGTTCGGCAAAAGGCGAATTCGAACCTTGAGTCGATTTGCGTCAACTTGATGCCATGCGTCCCTACACTATTGCTGCACTCAATGATAAAGTGATTTCCGCAATTTTGTCTTGCCCATCCAGACATTTAGCAGTTTCCTTAATGTAAATGGCATCTACTCCAGTAAAGATTTCTTAGAGAGGACCCACCCACATTTTTTTTGCTTCCAATGCCCATGTGTGAAGCAACCAATCACAGTTCAGCACCATGTTTAGGGGCGTGAAAATGTAAAGTCGATGTCCGCTACAATAACAGAGCGCCGTGCAAAACTCTTTGACGTCTATGCTGTGAACTGCATACACTAAGTTCACATCCAGAGTTTAGTTAATCCTGATGAGAGCTCATTGTCACAGTTGTAAACACCCCCATGCATAGATTTTGCTTCACGGTAGGTTTGTTTCCAGGCGGACTGTTAGGCTGGCCACACACTTGAAGATTTGAATCCCGATTTTGAGCCCATTTTGCGATTGGAGGGCGTGGCCAATTCAAGGCTTGTCGCAAAATGACTTCTTGTCCAAAAAATTCTCAATTGTGTGGTGTCATTACAATTATTTTACTGCTCCTGATCGAACCCCCTGGATCCCAAATAACAAAAGTGTTTGATATTTACGATATTTATGGCTGCCTCTGACGTGATACACACTATTGCCAATGAGAGCGAGCAAGTGTCACCTACCGGATGTTGTGGGCTTCTTTAGCTGAAACTTGGCCGCCGCAAACATGCCACGGAAGTGGAGTATTAAGAAAGAACATCACCCTCATTCTTTTTTTGGAAAACAGAACGCGCTCCAGGAGAGCCAGCTGACAACGTCGATTGTCCCCCATTTGTTTTTCTTCTCAAGTCACGTTTGATCTCCCGAGATTCTGTGAGATCTCGTCTCACTGTGAAATCGTTCTTACAATCTAAAAAAATCAACAAATGTGTGATCTCGCAGTCCAGCTGAATCATCTAGTGTGTGCTTTCAGAGGATTATACAGTAATGCTAAAAATCGGTTGAAACTGTCATTATGTCTGTGGCCTCCCACAGTTTTAAAATCGTTTAAGATGTGAAAATCGTCTAGTGTGTCCCAGGTCTTCACCTCTTAACCTGCGCCCCTATTTTTGAGAATTTTTTGGAAACGACTACCCAAATGAAAATGTCTGCAGCTCTTAAACCATATGGTCTATATTCATAAATCTGGTCTTATTTTAAACTAGACACTTGAAATGTTGCTACCCAAGAATCATAACTCAAAATAATATGGGAACAGAGTAATATACATGTAAATATACATGTAAGTGACTCACATTTTACTTACACAAAATAAGAGAATTTAATGTTAAGAGCCTGAAAATAACTTAAATATAAAACGGAATCTCTAATAAAATCAATGCCAGTAATGTAGCTTCTGTAAGCTTTTATGTCAGGAAAAGACTAGGCGTCCTTTCAAAAAGGCCATTTATTTCAGAACATTTGCAATTGTAAAGAGTAGTTTTTCATTCAAATAAATCTGCAATAAACTGCTAATTATAATGGATAAACAGTTACTGAAAAACTAAAGCAACTATTTACAGAAATTACAAAGTGTAAAAAACTCAATTAGTTGATAAGAAGTGTCGGTCAGAGTCTGCGCGCTCCACTGCAGTTTCTGCCCTAAACACTGGCAGGCGTCATGGCAGGCGCGTGCCGGTGTTATGAAAGCCTAAGCACTAGTAGTATTGACTAGTAGTATTGACCAAATCCTACTTACATAAACTGCGCAAGATAGTAACCAATCAAAAGGCATTAAGTCCATCAATCAAACCTTTGTTGGAAAGGCATTGGCTAGGCACCGAGTGCCTTTATCCAACGAAAACCATGGGCGCAATGATTGACAGCTCACCAAGCCTGTAAGGCGCTTCCTCTTTATGATGCATCACAGGAGAGACTCTGATTGAAGGAGAGAGATGAGGGAGGGTTTATGTCACGGAGAAGAGACTATTCTTGCAGGGGGAGTTTGCCACAAACGGATTAGAGTCGATATTTCATTGAAAATGGACATGATTGATTACGCTAACTCAAAACTCTCTTGCAAACAATGGAGGATTTTTTGTTCCCTTTCAGTCGGTCACGTTCGACGTACGTCGGAACTGACCGACGAATTGGGATCTGTCTTCAGAGACCAATCTACTTTGAGTGTATAGAAACGAGCTAATAAACATTGGCATGCGGTTCACGCAGCGCGGGTATAAAACACGGAAGTGAACAACGCATATCGCTTTTAACTTCGGAGCCGAACGGTTTGCTGTATTAAGCTGTTTCTGCGAAGAGTGTTTAAATGAGTCTCGAGGAGGATCGCTCTCTTACCTGGGTGCTGGTGTGACGGCGCGAGTCAGCGAGTGGCCGCTGCAACATACACTTGTACACTTGTTGTTGGTTGGCTGGGCGTTCCGTTCATGAGTGCTCACACACAGGCTTGCATTCGGACTGCTGTGAGCCGCAGTCATCTCCCTGAGTGCTTCAGCACTTCTAAAAGAGCATTTCCTTCTAAAAAGAGCAACACGGTTTGACCCTACGTCTTTTTCAAGATGTCATTCAAACCTTGTGTTTCTGGATGCGGTTGTTTCCTGTCCTCATTTGACGGCCACGATCTCTCTCTTGGGGCTTGAGTGTTCAGCGCGCCATGTGCCATCAAGTCGGGTGGCCACCAGTGATGCGCGGGTTGATCCAAAATGAGCGGGTGCCTGCGGTCACCCGCGGTTACGAGTCATCCAAAAATATTTTTAATGATATTCGGGTCGCGGTCGGTCGGGTAGTCAATTAATCCTTATTTGCCTTTTGAATGTTGAGCGTTTTTAACTTTTGAATAAATGCTGACGCGGGACAAAATGCCCGATTTCCCAACACGTTTGACTGAGCAATGCCATTGTACCATTTTAAACAACTTTTAAACTACTTTTAATTACTTTTTTTTACTTTTAGCTACTTTTAAACGCATTTAGCTCAGTAAAGTCAGTTTTATGTATTTTCTGAGAGGGGGCGGGATTTTTGCTGGGAATGTCGGCGGAGAGACGCACACTTCGATTAGACTGGATAAACACATGCAGCATCTTAATTGTTAAGAAAATGAAACGAAATAAATTAATAAATCAAGCCTTTACATAACACTAGACTAGGCTATATCATACAGCATTCAAAAAAAGAACAGTTTGCGCTCCTATGGGCTTTCTCACTTCTCTCAGTTGACTAACCCACTGATGAATTCTTCAAGCAGGGTCGAAACATAAACATCGTGTTCATCAATTATATGCATCCAGACAGTTGAAGAACTGCCTGCTCAGCTGCTGCACCTCTGAGCGCACCACGTCAGGGCCTGAAACATTTTCTCAATGGCCCAATGACGCTACGATGAGACTTTTAAAAAATGCGGGTCAGGAAGCGGGTTGGGTACAATATTTTAGTTGAAAACGTTGGTCAGGTGCGGGTTGTTTATACATTGACCCGCGCATCACTGGCAGCCAGATCATTGTCTCACATGCCTGCTGGTAGCTTAAAGATGGGATTGCTGGTCCTTTTTTGAAAAAAGGGGGGACCTAGCATTTCATTTGGGGCTCTGGCAGAGGACAGATGTCAATTGCTGCATCGGAGAGAGGGCTGTTATGTGCTGGAAATGATAATGCTGAGTTTCCCACTATAATAGTGTGTGTTCATGCTGAATCAGATTCAGAGTTGACAGCCATTCTTTCTGGGGTGGCTGCCCGGATGTGCATTGGAAAAACCTAGCAGTGTGGAACTATTTGGTATAGGTGACCATAAGTCTGAGTGGACATCCATGACATGCGGAGTTCCACAAGGGTCAATTCTTGCACCACTACTATTCAACCTGTACATGCTCCCTCTGAGCCAAATAATGAAAAATAACAAAATGGCTTACCACAGCTATGCTGACGACACCCAGATCTACTTAGCCCTATCGCCTAATGACTACAGCCCCATTGACTCTCTGTGTAAATGCATTGAAGAAGTTAACAGTTGGATGTGCCAAAACTTTCTTCAGTTAAACAAAGACAAAACTGAAATCACTACATTTGGAAACAAAGATGAAATTCTCAAGGTGAACGCATATCTTGAGGCTAAAGGTCTAAAACCAAAAAATCAAGTCAGGAATCTGGGTGTGATTTTGGAGTCAGACCTGAGTTTCAGTCGTCATGTCAAAGCAATAAATAAATCAGCCTACTATCATCTCAAAAATATTGCAAGAATTAGATGCTTTGTTTCCAGGCAAGACTTAGAGAAACTCGTTCATGCTTTTATCACCAGCAGGGTGGACTATTGTAATGGTCTTCTCACCGGCCTTCCCAAAAAGACCATTAGACAGCTGCAGCTCATACAGAACGCTGCTGCCAGGATCCTGAGCAGAACCAGAAAATATGACCATATCACACCAGTCCTCAGGTCTTTACACTGGCTTCCAGTTACATTTAGGATCGATTTTAAAGTACTATTACTTGTATATAAGTCACTCAATGACCTAGGGCCTCAATACATTGCAGATATGCTGATTAAATACAAACCCAACAGATCACTCAGATCATCAGGATCAAGTCAATTAGAAATACCAAGGGTTCACTCAAAGCAAGGAGAGTCTGCTTTTAGCTGTTATGCCAGCCGCAGCTGGAACCAGCTTCCTGAACAGATCAGATGTGCTCCAACAGTAGCCACTTTCAAATCCAGACTCTAAACACATCTGTTTAGCTGTGCATTTAATGAATGAGCTTTGCTACTGTATGTCCGACTGATTGCACCTTATCCTATGCTTTTACTGTGTTAATTTTACTTTTTATTCTATGAATATTTTAACTTTATTTCTGTTTTAATTATACTTTTTATTCACTTATTTTTTATTTTGTTTAAGGCTGACTGGGTGGAATAGGTTGAGAGACGGGGGAGCGCTAAATCGAAATCCCTCCGGTGTGAGGATGATCCGTTTAGATCCGCTCTGATGGATATAGATCTGTATAGCCTTGGTAGTACGAGGAAGTCAAGTCAAGTCAAGTCAACTTTATTTATATAGCGCTTTTAACAATGTAGATTGTTTCAAAGCAGCTTTACAGTGTTAAACAGCAAAATAATGCAGCCTAATTTTATTCAGCTGTATAGCCATTTGATGTCATCAGTTCATTTCAATTTCCATTCGGTGACAGTGTGGGCTTTAGATCAATAATTAGATCAGTAATTTAGTTTACATGGTTAAATTAGTTTATTAATTAGATTTGTTTCGATGTTTAGTTGAAAAATATAGTGTAGTGTATACTAAGGACCGTGTAGATCCGCTCTGACGGTCGAACAAAGTAGAGATAGCCCCGGTGTTCCTGTCCGGGAAGATTTGTCTGTAAGGGTAATGTTTAAATGCACAGTATATTTTTTGAGTACTCGCTCCGGTGCGAGGAAGACCCGTTTAGATCTGCTCTGACGGGTAAAACATCTAGAGAACGCCCTCAAGTTAGGCCAAGAAGATTTGTCTGTAAGGGTACTGTCTAAACGCACAGTTACCTGACAAATATTTTTAAAGTAAACCTGACTCTCCATTTTCTTCCACCCCAGATAGGGGATTTCATCTTTATTTTATATTTTCTTTTAATTCCCACTATAACTATTATACTATGTATATTTTTATTGTATTCACTTATGAATATTTTAACTTCATTTCTGTGTAAAGCACTTTGAATTGCCCCTGTGTATGAAATGTGCTATACAAATAAACTTGCCTTGCCTTGCCTTGGTGGCAAAAATGGAACACCAAAAGGGCCATAATCTGTATACGTTTTTTCCCCCTCTCACTGCCCTCTGTCCTGCATGCACGAGGGTAGTCCCGACCCAGGGGTTATGCAGGAACTGCGTGCGGTGATGGACCTCGCTCCCCGGGTGACAGAAGTCATTGCATGCTCCCTGGGTCAGGCGATGTCCACACTAGTGGTCCGGGAAGCTGGGGCTGCTGCCTCCACCCAGTCGTCGGCCAAAGTGCCTCCATCTGCTTGTCGCCGAGGGCGTCTCCCTGCGTCCGTCTCCGCCCTTGCTAAACCCAAGCCGCCGCCTCCACCCGCTCAGGGCCCCGCTAAGTCTGCCGGCAAACGTAAGGGTAAGCGGTCCTGAGACGGGCAGTCCAGGGACGGATGGATCTGTTCGGAGGGAGATGGTGTCCAAACCCCCCCCCACCCCCCCCACCAAAAGGGCCATAATCTGTATACGTTTTTTCCCCCTCTCACTGCCCTCTGTCCTGCATGCACGAGGGTAGTCCCGACCCAGGGGTTATGCAGGAACTGCGTGCGGTGATGGACCTCGCTCTCCGGGTGACAGAAGTCATTGCATGCTCCCTGGGTCAGGCGATGTCCACACTAGTGGTCCGGGAAGCTGGGGCTAAACCTGGCAGATATGCGTGAACCCGACAAAGTTTGGTTCCTCAAGGCTGGCCTCTTCGGCAATGCCATCAAGAACTTCACCCAGCAGTTCTTGGTGGCTAACAAGCAGATGGAGGTGGTAAAAAAAAAAAATCCTGCCCTGACAACCAGCTGCTGCCTCCACCCAGTCCCCCCCCCCCCCCTTGGACCAGGTGATGAACCTGCAAGCGCTACCCCCGGAGGAGGCAGACCCAGCCCTGGCTTTGTGTCCCGTCTGCGCTCTTCGCGCTTGCATAGACCGGACTCAAAGCTTTAGGATCTCAGAGCAGCTCTTCGTCTGTTACAGAGGCCAGCAGAAGGGAAAGGCTGTCTCCAAGCAGAGGTTGGCCCACTGGATAGTGGATGCTATCGTCTTAGCATACCAAACGCAAGACGTGTCTTGCCCGTTCGGGTTGTGAGCGCACTCCACAAGAAGTGTAGCTTCCTCCTGGGCGCTGGCCCAAGGCGCCTCGTTGACAGACATCTGTAGAGCTGTGGGCTGGGCGACACCTAACACGTTCGCTAGATTTTATAGCCTCCGTGTGGAACTGGTTTCTTCCCGTGTACTCGCCTCCAACGGCCGGTAGACGGGGAGGGCCAGCACCAGCACCCTGGCGTTCCCTGAAGGAGGGAACGGAGACATACGTCCTGTCGCCAGGTGCTGTGCTTCAGCTGCAGGCCCGAGTCACATCTCTGCTCCTCAGTTGTAAAAGCGGTATGCGTTGTTCACTTCCGTGTTTTATACACGCGCTGCGGGGCGGTGTGTGAACCGCATGCCAATGTTTATTGGCTCGTTTCTATACACTCGAAGTAGATTGGTCTCTGAAGACAGATCTCAATTCGTCGGTCAGTTCCGACGTACGTCTCCGTTCCCTCCTTCAGGGAATGAGGGTTACATACATAACCGAGACGTTTTTCCTTATTTTTTCGTTGTTTTGGATTAAAAAGTGGGATGCATTTTGAAGAGTGGACCCTTACACGGAGATGTATGCGGGTGTTTATTGGATTCGTCCGATATGATCTGAATGACAGGAGATGAAAAATGAGTACCGCTAATATTTACATGGCCGGTCCTTTATCATTTCATTTAACCCTTTCCTCTCTGGTGTATTTATTGCAAAAACAAGTTGCAAGAACATGAATCTTGAGTGTTTTAGCTTTCAAATGATGCATAGTTTGTGATAGTTGATTGAATATTTTGTATAAAACAAAAGTAAATAAAAGTACAGACACGCCCACTTCCGTCAATCCCCCAATGAAGTTTCATTGCCTGTCTGCATGAGGTAATCAGAGCTGCTAACTGGAGTTCTTGAAGCTCCACCCCATGAGCAGCAGCTCATTTGCATTTAAAGGGACACACAAAATCATCAGGCGAGGCGTTCAGCCAAGGCTGAGACTAAAAGGGGACTGACATACAAGAACATCTTTTACTGCAATCTGTGAATTATGCATACATTATAAAGGCCCTCTGTAGTTACAGTTTTCTTAGTTTTACCTTAATTCAATTCCTATAAGAATAATTAAAAAAATGCATAATTTAAACAGATCCTTATTTATTTACTTTCATGTCATCATGACGTTTTTTTGTCATTTTGGGTGAACTATTCGTTTAAAGACTTCAAAAGTTTATAATTGTGAAACATGAGGTTGGTTGGGTCCCGTCTCCGAGTGTCTCCATCCATCCTTCTTTCCTCCTCCTCTCGCCTGTCATTCTGCAACTTCCTGCTACCTTCTTTTTTTCCTTCCACCTTGAACTTGTTCCATGGCCCACACGGCAGCGGGAAGCAGATTAATGCCCGCTCTTTGAAATCTCAGTCACATCGTAGCCGCTTTCCTACCTTCTCCCAGTCGCTAACATAAATCATGCGTTTCCCATCTGTCAGCGCTGACTAATGTCCACTGCCAGCTTTCCGATCGGATCCTTTACCTGACTGCAGCTCCAGTATGGAGGTAAAGAGAGCAGGTGTTAGTAGACACCTATTGGACAATTAACAAAGTAATGAAAGTTAAAGGGATAGTTCACCCAATCAATAACCCACTTTATGCAGTTTGTTTGCAATATAATGTCGAGGGTAGTGTCTTTCATGAACAATATAAGCATTTATTTGTTTATTTACTTGTTTGTTCATGTGGTGTTTTTTTAATTGTTTTTCTAAATTTACATATCCAAGACCCTTTTTCAAGCAAATAACCTGAATTGCAAGGGCTCTATGATTTCATCATATCATATACACACAGAAACTAAAATGTCTTCATCGCAACTTGGCAAAATAAATGTTTGGTTTAACTTGAAGAAATTGTAATAGAAATATATTACTATTAGTAGAATAGTAGAATGTACTTCGTATCAAAATATTAATAATACAATTATTAAAACTATTTTTTTTTAAGGAATGGCAGTTATTATTCCATGTTTTAATTTGAACAGTAAACCTCTCTTGTGCAGCCAAACAATAAAAAGATTGGTTCTTTTTCACTTGATTATATTTTAAAGAAACATTATTGATGTGTTAATGTTTTATGTTTTATTTTTGAAAATATGTACAGTGAGGAAAATAAGTATTTGAACACCCTGCTAATTTGCAAGTTCTCCCACTTGGAAATCATGGAGGGGTCTGAAATTGTCATCGTAGGTGCATGTCCACTGTGAGAGACATAATCTAAAAAAGAAAATCCAGAAATCACAATATATGATTTTTTAACTATTTATTTGTATGATACAGCTGCAAATTAGTATTTGAACACCTGTCTATCAGCTAGAATTCTGGCCCTCAAAGACCTGTTAGTCTGCCTTTAAAATGTCCACCTCCACTCCTTAAATTAGATGCACCTGTTTGAGGTCGTTAGCTGCATAAAGACACCTGTCCACCCCATACAATCAGTAAGAATCCTACTACTAACATGGCCAAGACCAAAGAGCTGCCCAAAGACACTAGAGACAAAATTGTACACCTCCACAAGGCTGGAAAGGGCTACGGGGAAATTGCCAAGCAGCTTGGTGAAAAAAGGTCCACTGTTGGAGCAATCATTAGAAAATGGAAGAAGCTAAACATGACTGTCAGTCTCCCTCGGACTGGGGCTCCATGCAAGATCTCACCTCATGGGGTCTCAATGATCCTAATAAATGTGAGAAATCAGCCCAGAACTACACGGGAGGAGCTGGTCAATGACCTGAAAAGACCTGGGACCACCGTTACCAAGGTTACTGTTGGTAATACACTAAGACGTCATGGTTTGAAATCCTGCATGGCACGGAAGGTTCCCCAGCTTAAACCAGCACATGCCAAGGCCCGTCTTAAGTTTGCCAATGACCATTTGGATGATCCAGAGGAGTCATGGGAGAAAGTCATGTGGTCAGATGAGACCAAAATAGAACATTTTGGTCATAATTCCACTAAACGTGTTTGGAGGAAGAAGAATGATGAGTACCATCCCAAGAACACCATCCCTACTGTGAAGCATGGGCGTGGTAGCATCATGCTTTGGGGGTGTTTTTCTGCACATGGGACAGGGCGACTGCACTGTATTAAGGAGAGGATGACCGTGGCCATGTATTGCGAGATTTTGGGGAACAACCTCCTTTCCCTCATTGAAGATGGGTCGAAGCTGGGTCTTCCAACATGACAATGACCCGAAGCACACAGCCAGGATAACCAAGGAGTGGCTCTGTTAGAAGCATATCAAGGTTCTGGCGTGGCCTAGCCAGTCTCCAGACCTAAACCCAATAGAGAATCTTTGGAGGGAGCTCAAACCCCGTGCTTCTCAGCGACAGGCCAGAAACCTGACTGATCTAGAGAAGATCTGTGTGGAGGAGTGGGCCAAAATCCCTCCTGCAGTGTGTGCAAACCTGGTGAAAAACTACAGGAAACGTTTGACCTCTGTAATTGCAAACAAAGTCTACTGTACCAAATATTAACATTGATTTTCTCAGGTGTTCAAATACTTATTTGCAGCTGTATAATACAAATAAATAGTTAAAAAATCATACATTGTGATTTCTGGATTTTTTTTTTTAGATTATGTCTCTCACAGTGGACATGCACCTACGATGACAATTTCAGACCCCTCCATGATTTCTAAGTGGGAGAACTTGCAAAATTGCAGGGTGTTCAAATACTTATTTTCCTCACTTGTATGTATTATATCATACAGCCAGAGAAATTAAAACTGAATAAGACACAATAAACATTCCATAAAGTTAAAAAATTATTACAGTATTAAATTGTTAAAATGTTTATCGAATTGCTTAGATATGATCTATTAATTTTATTAAGTTTAATGAATCCAGAAAGGGGGGGGGGGGGCATGCTTGTTGATTTAATACAATTTAATTTAATAAAAATTTGGTAAAAGAATTAATGAAAATTGGGAAAAAAACTAACTGATTTTATATGGGGCCCGAAATTACATTTATATTTCTTTACACAGTTTGGTCATGCAAAGTGTTGAATAAAAACAATCAGTATTTTTGTTTTGTTTGTTTATACCAATAGCGTCTTTTTTGGAGATTGTTTCGGGCACATATATGTCTGTCAGTCATTTGAAGGTGATGATAAAACCTTTCCGCACAATCATTTTACACTGACAGCTTTTAAACCACAAGATGCACCTATTTTTGTAATGCCCTTTCTCCAATACGTTCTCTTTAAAGAAGCTACTGTATTTTCAAGACCCAGATACAATCTGACACTTTTCTCCCCTTTTTATTATACATTCAACATCATTATTCTGCCCTGTTAGGGCATGTTGTGCAGTAGAGCTCTCCAGGCTTCTAATTACACATGAGTGCTGCGAATTCCTCCTAAAACTGTTGGTTTTGAATGAATGACTTTCCTAGAGCAGACATGTGGGCGACGGGCTCCAAAACATATTCCAGGAACACAAGCTTATGTCATGCGTAAAAGTCAAATCAATGAACAGAAGGCTATTTTTTCACACTGAAATGTGTCATTGGATAGGTCTCCGTTTCTAACCGTACTCACTATATTTGGACTTTTCAAGGAAATCCGTTATGGTGAGTCTGGGAGGAGTGATTACGGGCCACCTTGAAACTTAAGTCAGTATGAATGTGTGTGGCAAGCATTGATGACTTGTTTATCAGTTTGGCTCATGAAACGTATGAAAATGCAAAAAGATACAATTTTTTGGACCTTTTAAATTGATTTACTTTCTTGACTAAACTTTGCATATCAAGTATGGCTGCAAGCAACAATTTTAAGTGAAATATCACGTGTTATTATATTATTATAGGCTACATAATTGAAAAAAAAATCTTCCCTCACTATAGTATCATATGAAGTATTTGGGTCGGTTTTAATCTCTCACACAGTTTGCAGGTGGTTTAATTTTCCATTTGACTTGGTTTTTGGAACGAGACTTGACAAGTATTTTGAGTGGTTGTGAATGGAAAGATCTATTGAAATATTTAACTAGTCTCTATATCGCTCAGATATGCTGGCTTGACGATATATCATGGACTATTTTTCTGCTTTTAAATAATCTCTATAAAAAAATTGATAAAAAAATGTTGGTGTTATAATTTTATCTCCTTTGGACTCCAGCCAATGGAACTGCTTTGAAAGAAATAATTGTACAATGTATTGTGTTAATTATGTAAAATTAATGTATTTTAAATATCTCATAATGTATTTAAAATATCTCATAACAAACTGGGGTTTTCTAGATCTTTGAGAACCGTGTAGTTTATTGATTTTCTAATATTTTAAACTGGAGCATTATGACAGTCTTAAATGTGAATTTCTAGATAGTTGAGAACTCAAATCTATTTATATTTTGCAAACTTACACAAACCTTTTTCAAAGATGTGTTTCTATAATATGTTCCCAGACTGTGTATGTGAAGTCATTTTCAAGATATTTTTTTATAGCATGTTAAAATTGTCACTTTTTGAGGTTGAGAAAAAACGCACCTATTTGTGTGTGTCTCTTTAAATGCAAATGAGCTGCTGTTCCCTGTCCCCTTTCAAGAAGAGGGTGGAGCTTCAAGAACTCCAGTTTAGTGGTGGGAAGTTCGGATCATTTTACGGACTCGGATCTTTGAATCTCGTTCAGCAAAATGAACGAATCTTTTTCAAGTCATTTCGTTCATTTCAGCAGAATCTAATTAAAATATTACATTTTTCATTTTTCAGCACATTTAGTAGCCTACTTTTGGAATAAAAAAATGAACTATAAGCTAATGCAGCCATGGCCAAACTTTGAGAAATAAATTATTAATTAATTGCTTAGCTTGATTCAGGCTATGTATGCAGTCTGTTAGTTCACCTCACCTCCCGATCCAAATCATTCTTCTTCTTCTTTTTTTTTTCAAATCGTTTACTCTAGTGTCTGTCTTCAGGTTCGAGCCGTTAGTTCCGTCATGTCTGATGCTCTGATCTGGCTGTAACAGCCGTGTAATACACATGCGTCCAGAAACAGATTTGATCAGTTCATTTCGAGTCTCGGGTTTAAGTCATTCGTTCATCAAGTCCCAGTCACCGGAAACAGATTTGATCAGTTCATTTCGAGTCTCTGGTTTAAGTCATTCGTTCATCAAGTCCCAGTCACAAGTCCCAGTCACCGGAAACAGATTTGAACAGTTCATTTCGAGTCTTTGAGTCGTTCCTTCAAGTCCCCATAGGCTGAATGCAGAAACAAAAATGATTAGTTCATCTCTCGAGTCAGTCTTTGGGTCCTAGTCTCGTTCTTTTGTCACGTGACCGCTCCCGGGTTCAGTATCTCGCAACATATACAACATTACAGTCGTATTATTGACTGTATATTATTGTTTGTTTAGGAATTCTCATACAATTATCAAAAGATATCTGCAACAAACATCTGAAAAATAACAAAGTGACATATTGTTCCTGTCAGTCTATTTTTATTGTTAAATGTTTCTTGTGACCCTGTGGTGTTTTTTTTTATTATTATTTAAATTATATATATATATATTTTTTTTTTAATATATATATATATATATATATATATATATATATATATATATATATATATATATATATATATATATATATATATATATATATATATATATATATATATATTATATATATATATATATATATATATATATATATATATATATATATATATATATGATGATATGGCTTTGCTTGAGTGACATGTGGATTGCCGCTGCAGTCACTACTAGCTGTTTGTCTGCTGTCTGTTAGCTCCACCCACCACCCACTCCACCTGTTAGCTCCACTTTGCCCATTTTCAGTTATCCGGGAGTGACGTGCGGTGACACGCTGCCAAGATGGCAACGCTCTTCAGAAACCTGTGGGTGACATCAAAATGGATTTGATTATAATAATCTTTATCTGACTCCATTTATCATATATATCGAATTTAAGATAAAATGCCAATTGGTTGTTTGGTCTTATATTTAATAATTCGTCAGACATTTAATCATTCCGTTTAACCCTCCGTTGCCATAGTTTACTCGAGAATTATTAGATTAAGTCAGAATAGATCGAAAATGTAACAATTTTATTAACAGTCAGGTAAATGTATAATGCCAATTACATAATCAATTCAAAGAAAATTCATACATAACATCAAATACTCTGTAGCAAAGAATAAGATATCGATACCTGACTGAATATTAGTCAAGACACTCTGC
The DNA here is from genome assembly GCA_023566225.1 of Romanogobio albipinnatus. Lineage (NCBI taxonomy): Eukaryota > Metazoa > Chordata > Actinopteri > Cypriniformes > Gobionidae > Romanogobio > Romanogobio albipinnatus. Next base: position 7,478,275 of record CM042257.1, on the reverse strand, counting down.
GTTATGGGCCGAACTCATTACAGTATGCGCCCCGAACTCATTGCTGTATCGCTTTAAGTAACTCAGACCAGACCGAAACCTCTTTCAAATGTAAATACATGATAACAAAGGGAATTTAAATTGGATTAAGTTCCCATTTGCCTGGATTGGAAGAAGAGACCAAAAGCCACACCCACCGCCATGAGTAAAATATCGCTAAGCTCTAAAAACTCTTATTAACTTCTTGTATATTTCTGTGGGGTTGAGATTTTTGTACCATTCATGGTACCAGACATTTCAAATGATATCAAACACATATAATACTGTATAGTGAGAATTATTTGAGAATAGATTTTGGGTGAATTCTAAGTGATCTCTCAACATGAAGTGGAGTAAGATGGGGGATATTTGGGGCAAGGTAAATACATGCAAATGAAGGCCATTCTCAGTTGATTCACTCAGTGGGACGTCGGCTGTGAAAAAAGTGTCCTCTCAGTGAGTTATTGTCTTTCGCCAGACAATATGGAATGCAAGTTATGCAAGTTTTCACAGTATTTCACTAACTAAAGTTAAAAAAGTGAAATCATAATCAATCACCCCTTTAAATTGAACATAACCAGTCTCCTGTCGCTGTAATATTCCTTTGGTCAGAATATCAGATACAAAACACGTGAGATGGCAGAACATTGCTATGGCTACCACGGTGTCAATCATCTCAGTTTCGGGAATGAGTCATGTTCCGTACACACATGGGACCATGATTTAGGGGACTCACTCCTACATTTAAATGCATTTGTCACTTTACGGTGTGTACATGAACAGAAAGTGAGTTAGAACAACAACAACAACAACAATAATAATAATAATAATATTAATAATATGCCTGAGGATTCTCTGGATTCCTAATGAGAAATTCTGCCAGATGTCTGTGCCATGACTATAATGAGATGCAAATTGAGCTTGTCACAAATAAGCAAGTGTATCAGGTTATAATTTTAAAGAGAATTATTGAAAAACAGGTGACACGTGCCTTTTCAATGCGTTACTGAATGTTTTTAAGACGAGACTTGCATTTAAATGGCCGCTTAAATATTTTTAAACCATAGTATGTCTCTTTACGGTGGAGTTTCAAGCTCAAAAGCACTCGCTCTTTGTGTTTCGCAGGCTGGAGAGGGGATCCCATTGATCAGCGGAGGGAGAAACTCTTACAGCTAAGCTTGAGATTTGTGAACAGGTCAAGGAGACTGAATCCAGAGGTGAGTAGCTCTATTCTACCTGCGTTAGGATGGAGTGGGCTGTCGTTCTAGGTCTTCAGAGGATGCCTCTTCATTTATTTAGGCTGTGATCTCTGCCCATTTGTTTCTACCTTAGACAGTTGCAGGTTCTTTAAATCTAGGTTATGGCCGAGCCACTCGTGCATCTGCTGGACAACTGACGAGGGATACTCCTCCTGCTTTTGTTGATTTTCCATTGTTTTCCTTATAGCCTGCACACTTTGTTTTATAGCTATTTTCATCACAGCGGGGGTCTTGGTGTGACCCACAGGGGTCTGAAAGCAAATCTTGCCGTGCCAGTGTGTTTTTTTAAAAGTATAGGCAGTGCGTGTGTCACAAGGTGCGACTCCAACAGAGTCGGACAAACGGTATTGCGCACCTCCTTTTCATGCAAACAAACCCACCGCAGTCACTCAGTGTGTGGCTGGCTGCTGAATTATTTATTGTCCTGCATCGATTTCAAGAATTAGCAAAGAATTGCCAGGCCTTGAAGGTAGGAGTTGGAAGGAAAATGTGAGATTGAGAGCTGTCCAAGAGAGGTAGCGGAAATGCATGCGTGGTTATAGAAATCAAATAATAATAACTCTTATATTTTCCTGAAATGCATGATTGAATGGGGATAGAGGGCATACCGTTCCTTATCATTATGTCAAATTTCCATTAGCGTCTACAATATGAAGCACATTAAAGACCTCACACTCTGTACGTGTTATTTAGAATACTGCATAATGACATCTATGAACTGAATGCACACTACTAGCACAATATGTCCATCTGATAATGCATTCAGATTTGGCAGTTTGGCACAGGACTGAATTAGTCATGTTTAGAGTAGTAATGTGACTAACAACATAATTTTAACTATAATTCACCCAATAATAGGCACTAAAAAGAGTATTATGGACAATGCACTGTTCAGTTGCCCGGAGCTTCATTTTTACAATAAATAAAATGCTGCGAAATATAAAAGTAGCATTTTGTATTTGTTCACATATGTTTTATTGTGATATCTAGATAGTAGGATGTTATATAATGTCAACTCTTAGGGTGGGTTGCACCAACAAGGATTAATCTTAAATCTAGATTAAATCAAGGTTTATCTAATAATTCTGTTGCACCAAACTTTAAACCTCATTTAAAAATAAGCAGGCTTACATTTAAACCATGAGTTTAATCCTGGATTTATTTTCACAATAAACCTGGATTAACTTTATTCCTGTTGCTCCATCACTTTAAACTCAGATTTAAATCTCAATTATGGATTCATTTTAAACTTGCATGTGAGGAGGTTTAAATAAAGTAAAGTGCACCTACAATTAAACTATGCGGATGATTGAACAGAGATAGAAACTGTGGGTGTGTCGTCAGGTCTCAGAGAGGTGTTTATTACAAATAAAAATGAGAAATAAAGCAAATTGAGCCATTAGAGTGTGAATGTCGTGGCGGCCCGTGAGTTTACGCCTGCTATCGAGTCCGGGATGCGGATCCGTCACTCACCTCGGTGTCGTCGGACAAACAAAAGAAGAGAGGAGTATGTTTAGCATTGATGGCAGCGGTGACCGTGAAGATGAGGTGAGCGCCAGTGATCGCAGCCGTGTCTCACGTTTCTCATGCCCGCTCCACGCGTGGCTGCCGCGTGGCGATCAAACGGGATGGGCGGCGCTGCCAAGAGCGGAGATAGTCACTCCGCAAATCATGACAGTTGTTTTGTCATAAATTACGCTGCCACAATATACTCCATTATTAATTGATATATTTTACACACGTGCTGTTTTCATTGCTTGATCAGTAACAGTCTCTCTATGTAACGCTTTATAAAGACAGCTGACATTTTACAAGTTTATTTCCTTTATTGGCAAGAGCTATGTCAGAGAGAGAGTTCCTGGTGGTCACTAAAGAAGGAAATTGAATATTAGTATTGTTGCTGTCAATGGCGAATCCATCATGGCTGCGAAAATGAATATAATAAATGGAGGTTTTAATCACAGGTTAAATTCTAATCCCCGATTTGTTAATCTGGGTTTAAAATTAAGTGGTGCACACAACTCGATTTAAAATAAAGCCTAGATCAACAAATCCTAGATTAGCTCTAAACTGAGTTTAATTTAATCCTTGTTGGTGCAACCCACCCTTAGTGAATTTTGAGTAAATGTTATGTAAAACAAGTGTTAATTTGATTTTATCTATATGTGCCAGTGCTAAATTGTAGCATGTTACTCAAATTTCACAAAAATACATACACAGATCAGGCATAACATTATGACCTAATATTGGTCCTCTCTTTTGCTGCTAAAACAGCCCTGACCCGTCGAGGCATGGACTCCACTAGACCCCTGAAGGTGTGCTGTGGTATCTGGCACCAAGATGTTAGCAGTAAGTTGTTAGGTGGGGCCTCCATGGATCAGACTTGTTTGCTTAACACATCCCACAGACGCTCAATTGGATTGAGATCTGGGGAATTTGGAGGCCAAGTCAACACGTGGCAGGACGCATTATCCTGCTGAAAGAGGCCACAGCCACCAGGGAATAATGTTTGCATGAAAGCATGATCTGCAACAATGCTTAGGTAGGTGGTACGTGTCAAAGTAACATCCACATGAATTGCAGGACCCAAGGTTTCCCAGCAGAACATTGGCCAAAGCATCACACTGCCTCTGCTGGCTTGATTTCTGCCCATAGGGCATCCTGGTGCCATGTGTTCCCCAGGTAAGGGACGCACACACACCTGGCCATCCACGTGATTTAAAAGAAAACATGATTCCAGACCAGACCACCTTCTTCCATTGCTCCGTGGTCCAGTTCTGATGCTCACGTGCCCACTGTTGGTGCTTTCAGCGGTGGACAGGGGTCAGCATGGGCACCCTGACTGGTCTGCAGCTATGCAGCCCCATACGCAACAAACTGTGATGCACTGTGTATTCTGACACCTTTCTATCAGAACCAGCATTAATTTATTGAGCAATTTGAGCTACAGTAGCTCATCTGTTTGATCTGACCACATGGGCCAGCCTTCCCTCCTCACGTGCATCAATGAGCCTTGGCCTTGGCTTGTTTTTTTTGTATTTTAAAATAAAAGGGGCCACACCAAAACCGGCAACATATGTACTAGCCTTTGAATGGTCTTAACCATTTGAATCACAAATCACTGGACAGGAAATTAGCATGAGTTGCACAAATACTGTAGATAAAGTAACTTAGCATGGAATAGCTATCATTATCTTGCAGACAGCTTTTTACCGGAATTGTTAATGACTTCAAACAGTTCATGAGTAGTTGAGAAATGTCTCCAAGTTTATTGTATTTGAGATTGAGTTTAATATTCACCGTAGGGTTCAAATCTGGACTCTGACCAGGCCAAAAAATTAGCCTGAGAGACTTGTTCTTAAGCCACTTGGTTGTCTTTGCAATTTTGGCAGGAGCATTGTCTTGTTTGATAATAACATCTGATCATTCCTCTGCAAGCAAGCAATATTCTCCTGTACTCCAAATTATTAAATGACCATTCACAGTGAAACATCTCACCAATACCAGCCCCTAAAAAGGCTCCCTACACAATGACACTCTTCCTTCATCTTTCACTGTGGTAGAGATGCATTTAGCATTATATTTCTCAGCAGGTTTTTGAAGACACTGCTCTGGAGCATCCCCATGCAACTCATTTCATTGATTCATCACTCCACACAAAGACTCCCATATCTGCCAAAAACGTAATTCTGTCTTTGATGTTTTTCTGAGACGGCAATGGCTTTTTAAGTACTGAATTTGCTTATATTTTGGTAATTTCCTCACCAATAATTTGTGTTTAAGACATTTAAAAGCTTAGTGTTTAGCCTCATTTTCGTAGCCCATGCGTGTAGTTTTGTGCATTTGTACTGAGCTAACATGCCAATCAAATAATTATACTTGTACTTAATATTTATTTAAAACAGCCAAGGAAATCCAAATAATTGGCCTCCACTGTGTCACCAGAATATTGAGTCCTTGAAACCGTTTAAGTTGTGTTTTGATCAATTCAACATATTTTTTGAATATACAATTCAGTTTAATTTAATGGCATTTATCTTAGAGCCTTATATAATGAGGTCACTAAGAATATTGTGAGGGTTCAGGTTGTTTGTATATCAAAGTTACTTTAATGGAAAAATCTCATTTCATCAGTCTATTTCTGAGAATGAAATGGTTCAGTTCTATAAATAGTTGTTCCCTTTCGTTCAGTCACTACGACGTACGTTAGTGACTAACGAATGGGGGTTTCGCTTAGAAGCCAATTACCTTCGAGAATTCAACAGTGCCCAATGGCAGTGCCAATGCCATGGGCATGTGGAATTTGCATGCGTAACTCCGCCCCACCTCGTGGGTATAAAAGGAAGTACGCTGGCAACATCGCATTATGTTTCTGCTTTGGAGCCAAGAGCATCTCTTCACTCCTACAAGCCTGAATTCTGAAGTCCTCTCTTCAGTCTTCGAGACGAGCGGTTCTCAGGGTGTTGGTGTGACGGCGCATTCCAGCGATCTCGCATTGCCTGCCTGCTGATCTGTGCAGTGATCTGCAACAGCTGTGTGTGTTTTCCCTGGGCGCTTCGGCACTCTGCAGAGCTTTCCTCTCACAAAAAGAGCTTGCACGTGGCACATCTTTTTCAAGACGGTTCGCCCGTGCACTTCCGGGTGCGATCGATCTCCGTTGCTGTCTATGGGCACATTCACTGCTCAACGTGTTTGGGCTTCAGCACGTTCGGGCAGTGTTTGTGGATGTGTCATGTTCCCACTGCGGGAACGTGACCATCGCGATGTCGCGGTCGAGACTCAGTGATCTCCGTGAGGAGAGGGAGTCCCCTCTGCCACACCCCAATCTACCGTCTCCGAGGGAGGTGGTACTTTGGCTGGTGGCCAGGGTGACCTGAGGGTGGTGCCGTGGTATTAAGAACCCCGACCATCATTCCTCGGGCCACGCCCCCCTCTAGCACATCGCTTCCCGCCAGTGCTGGACTGAAACAGCGGCCCGTCTCTGACGCCTCGTTCGTTTCGTTCACACTCCAGATAGCGGCGAGATGTCGATGGACATCTCGCCGCATCCCAAGGTGGGCTAGAGTCCTTTGGGGATGACGATTAGGTTGTGCTCCACCTTCGGGTGTGTCAGCGCTGCCTGATCTGACCTAGAGTTGACAGCCATGTTATCTCGGGCAGTCGCGAGCCTCGCGCTGGTGTGGAACTCCGCCCTGTCGCGAGCGCTCGTGTCTATAGGCGCCGTTCGGTGGCCTCCCACGCCTTCTCTGCCCTTGATGGGGCCACGGCCGACGGTACACTGGGGTTCCCCACTGTTGAACACTCTGTTGCGCACTACGGTGTCCACGGAGGGTTTGATGTGGCGTGGACCCTAAGCACCCCCCAAGCCTGTGGGCTCGTCTACTTCAGTGGCATGGTCCTGCAGAGCTTTGGGGTAGGCCGCCGCCCCTTTGCACATGCACGAGGGTGGAGCCGACCCAGGGCTCTTCAATGAGTTGCGTGCCGCCACTGGTCCCGCCCCCCGGGCGGTGAAGGTGGCCACATGCTCCCTGGGTCGGGCGATGTCCACTGCTGTGGTCCGGGAGAAACACCTGGCCTTACCTGTTGATGTGGAGGATGTTGAGCAGGCCCGCCTCCTCAATTAGCCCATATCCCAGGCTGGCCTCTTCGGCGGCGCGGCTGAGAACTGCGCCCAATGGTTCTCGGCCGCCCGAAAGCAGACTGAGGCTGTTACACGTACTACGTGTAACACGTAGCTGCTGCACCAGCCGCCGGCTCAGTCGCCTCAGTCCGCTTGCCGCCGAGGGCGCCTTCCCCCCTCCCGCCCGGCCCCAGCAGCAGCCTTCGCCGGGGCTGCGCTGTGGAGGTGGTTGCAGGATGACGCCCAGTCCGCTCCTCAGCCGGGCTAAACGCCAGGCTGGAGGTGGACAACTCAGAGATGGGTTCCAGTTCTTTCCAGGGGATGGTAGCAGGGCCTCTCCTTCCCCGGGTGGAGGGCTGGGGGAAAATGTTCCTGTCTCTGAGGACCAGAGACTGGTGATGGCAGTGTGCGCCGCCTTCGGGCCGTGCCGCTCTCGTCCCTCTCTCTCGCCAGCCTCCTCTCAGAGCAGACCCCAGTGGAACGTACGTCCTTCCCTGGTCTCCTCTGTCAGGACGCAGCTGCTGACTGTGCCCCCACACCGGGACACTACGCCTCCCACGTCTGGGCCAGTCACGCTGCCTCGCTGCCCCACCCGGGTTACGTCTGTGGTTCGAGTGACCCTGCTGGTCAGTTCCTGGAGCTGGCTTCAGTTTCCGGGACTGTCCACTGGGTCGCGAAGACCATCAGGCTCGGCTACGCGATTCAGTTCGCGCAGGCTCCTCCCCGCTCTGGGGAGTCCGCCCACCATGATGGGGCCTAATGTCCCAGTCATGCGTGCGGAGGTTGCCACCCTACTGGCGAAGGGTGCGATCAAGCCTGTCCCTCCAGCCGAAGTGAAGTCCGGCTTCTCAGCCCTTGCTTCATTGTACCCGAGGAAACCGGTGGGTTATGGCCAATCCTGGATCTGCCCATCTTGAACCGATCCCTTCACAGGCTTCCGTTCAGGATGTCGGTAGCGAACGCTTCCTCGGACGTGTTTGTCCGGTAGATTGGTTGCAGCGATCGACCTGAAGGACGCTTACTTTCATGTCTCCTTCCTCGACGCGGACCGTTCCTACGGTTTGCTTCGAGGGGCGGACATTCAGTACGCAGTCCCCCCATTCGAGCAGCTCTGTCCCCTCGTGACTCTACGTAGTCTATCGAGGCAGCCCTTGCGCCACTCAGGCAGCACGGGGTTCGCATCCTGAACTACTTCGATGACTGGCTCATACTGGGTCACTCTCGTAAGCAGGTCTGCGGACACAGAGTCCAAGTGCTCCGGCACTTAGCCTGTCTGGGCCTTCGGGTCAACTGGGAGAAGAGCGACTCTGCCCCGTGCAGAGGATCTCTTTTCTCAGTATGGTTTCCGACTCGGTCGCAGGTGCGTGCTGCTTACCAGCGAGCGCGCACATAGTCTCTGCTGACTTGCCTTCGTCAAATCGAGGGTGAGAGTGCGGTCCCACTGAAACTATTTCTGAGGCTCCTGGGGCATATGGCATCTGCAGCCGCGGTGACGCCGCTCGGATTGCTACATATGAGACTGCTTCAGCACTGGCTATGCGATCGAGTCCCGAGATGGGCATGGCGGTCTGGCACGCTCCGGGTACTAGTGACTCGGGCCTGCTTACAGACTCTCACCCCGTAGTCGAACCTCAGTTTTCTATGGACCGGTGTGTTCTTAGAACGAGTTTCCAGGCATGTTGTTGTATCAACAGATGCCTCCGCCACGGGCTGGGGTGCCATGTGCAATGGACAAGCAGCCGCGGGCTCCTGGACAGGACTCCAGCACCTTCTGCATGTCAAATGCCTCGAGTTACTGGCAGTACGGTTCGCCCTGCACCGCTTCCGAGCGTTGCTGAGGGGTCAACATGTACTGGTCAGGACAGACAACACGGCCTCTGTAGCGTACATCAACCACCAGGGCGGTCTACGCTCCCGCCGTATGTCTCAACTCGCCCACCATCTCGTCTTATGGGGTCAGAAGCACCTGAGGTCCCTTCGTGCTGTCCACATCCCGGGAGAACTGAACCGTGCAGCCGACGAGCTCACGGCTTCAGCCACTTCCTGGAGAATGGAGACTCCATCCCCAGTCGGTCCAGCTGATATGGGAACGGTTCGGCGACACACAGGTAGACCTGTTTGCCTCCCAGGACTCTTCCCATTGCTCCCTGTATTATTCCCTGACGATGGTCGGCACGGATGCACTGGCGCACAGCTGGCCGCAGGGCCTACGCAGTATGCGTTTCCCCCAGTGAGCCTTCTTGCACAGGTACTGTGCAAGATCAGGGAGGACAAGGAGCAGGTCATGTTGGTCGCCCCGTATTGGCACGGCCAGACCTGGTTCTCAGAACTGCTACTCCTTGCGACAGCCCCTCCTTGGCCTATTCCTCTGAGACAAGACCCTCTCACTCAGAGACGGGGCACCCTTTTGCACCCGCGTCCGGCGTTCTGGAAGCTCCACGTGTGGCTTCTGGACGGGACGCGGCAGGTTTGAGTAGTCTTTCACCTGCGGTGGTCGCTACCGTCACTTCCGCATGGGCAGAGTCTACACGACACGCCTATGCGTTGAAGTGGGTCCTCTTCGTCACCTGGTGTTCTTCCCGCCAAGAAGACCCCTGGAAATGCCCGATTGGGTCCGTGCTATCGTTTCTCCAGGAGGGGTTGGAGCGAAGGCTGTCTCCCTCCACCCTTAAAGTGTACGTGGCCGCAATATCTGCCCTCCACGATCTCCTGGGAGACAAAAAGGTAAGTCAGCACGACCTGATCATCAGGTTCCTGAGGGGAGCGAGGAGACTGAATCCTCCTCGCTCTCCTCTCGTTCCCTCTTGGGACCTCTCAGTAGTCTTAAGTGCTCTGCAGAGGCCTCCTTTTGAGCCTTTGCGGTCGGTCGATATTAAGTTTCTGTCGATGAAGACGGCTCTACTGACCGCATTGGCCTCTCTTAAGAGGGTAGGGGACCTGCAGGCATTTTCGGTTGACGAAGCGTGCCTGGAGTTCGGACCGGCTAACTCTCACGTGATCCTGAGACCCCGGCCCGGATATGTGCCCAAGGTTCCCACCACTCCGTAAAGTCAGAGACCAGGTGGTGAACCTGCAAGCGCTGCCTTTGGAGGAGGCAGACCCAGCCTTGGCATTGCTCTGTCCAGTACGCGCTCTCCGCGCCTATGTAGACAGCACGCAGTGTTTCAGGACCTCAGACCAGCTCTTTGTCTGTTATGGTGGAGAGCGGAAGGGAAGAGCTCTCTCAAAGCAGAGGTTGTCTCACTGGATAGTGGACACCATTGTTTTGGATTACCAGCAGCAAGGTCGACCATGTCCCCTTGGGGTTAGGGCACACTCCACCCGGAGTGTGGCCTCCTCTTGGGCTTTAGCGCATGGCACTTGCTAACAGACATCTGCAGAGCTGCAGGCTGGGCGACACCTAACACATTTGCCAGATTCTACAATCTCAGAGTGGAGCCAGTGTCCGACTATGTACTCGCACCTACGGGTGGCCGGTAATGGACCAGGCTCAGGTGTCTTCGCTTGCTCGCCATTCCACTCCACGGACTGGATACGTGCGATATTTTCCTCAGGTGAGCTCCCCGAGAGCCCTGAGCTCCTCCAGCACTGCTGACGCCGACATCAGTTCAGTCTGCCCTTTCGAGCCCAGACCCTTTCATGTCCGGCCTGGTGCCCCGTGTGCATGGTTCCCCTCCGGCGACCCCCACACGAGTATTTCCACCGTAAGCCTCCTCAGCAAGCAGGTGTCTTTCCCTTGGCAAGTCCCTGCCACCCCTAGGGTTAAAAATCCACCTTCGGCTGGTACCCTAGAGTTCTTCCATATGCAGCCCTTAGCGGGTCATATGTGTATTCTCTAAGACCTCCCCACGGGTAGGCATTTTGGCAAATCCTCACTGGAATATGCTTCCCAGTGTACCTTGCTATTCCTGTGATAAGTGGGAGTCCTTCGTCCGTACTTGTCTTACGACAGGGAACTCACACTTACGCAGGGCACTGGATGACAGCTGAGTGGCGTTGTTGTATTGGAACCCCCATTCGTTAGTCACTAACGTACGTCGTACCTCGGTTACGTATGTAACCCTCGTTCCCTGAGGAGGGAACGGAGACGTACGTTCCTTTGCCACGTCAGCTGTGCTGCTGGAATGCGGAGTTCAGTCTTGGCTCCTGCAGCAGTAACATAATGCGATGTTGCCAGCGTACTTCCTTTTATACCCACGAGGTGGGGCGGAGTTACGCATGCAAATTCCGCATGCCCATGGCATTGGCACTGCCATTGGGCGCTGTTGAATTCTCGAAGGTAATTGGCTTCTAAGCGAAACCCCCATTCGTTAGTCACTAACGTACGTCTCCGTTCCCTCCTCAGGGAACGAGGGTTACATACGTAACCGAGACGTTTTTCATTTTTAATGGCTTTATATTTTGGCATTTAATTGAATACAATTTTGTAACAGTACTATAACTGTAATGTTTATGTGGTATGTTATATCAGTCAAACAAGCATAGCATATAGGCCAATTAATTGCTGAAGATATGTGTAGATGTGTATATTTCTGTGTGCATCCGCGTGTGTGTGTGTGTGTGTGTGTGTGTGTGTGTGTGTGTGTGTGTGTGTGTGTGTGTGTGTGTGTTTGTTTGTTTATGTGATTTATGAGGACACAAATTTGTATAATGACATGGGTATTACACTGGTATTACAACATCAAGGTGGTTTATGAGGACATTTCAAATGTCCCCGTAAATCAAATCGCTTTAAAAACATATTAAACAATGTTTTATTAAAAATGCAGAATGTCTCCTGTGAGGGTTAAGTTTAGGGGCAGGGGCAGTGTAGGGGGATAGAATATACAGTTTATACAAGGCAAGGCAAGGCAAGTTTATTTGTATAGCACATTTCATACACAGGGGCAATTCAAAGTGCTTTACAGAAATTAAGTTAAAATATTCATAAGTGAATAAAATAAAATTAAAAATATACATAGTATAACAGTTATAATAGGAATTAAAAGAAAATATAAAATGGCCCCCTGTCTGAGTTGGAAGAGACGGAGAAGGTTTGCGGTGGTCACTGTTTTCCCTTATCAGTGCCGTCTGCCCTGTAGGAGTGGTGTGGTCACCAAGCCCCCCTTGGGCTCTCTCCTCTGTTAGGGCAGACTCGATTGCACCCACGGTACCACCCTGGCTACCTGGGCAACTTTTTTTTATACCCCTTTATGTTTCTTAAAGCTTTACCTCTTAACTCAAGATGTCTCAGCCGAAACACAACCAATGATATAATTAATCCCTATTCCCGTCGGAATAGAGCTTTCCCGTTTCCCCTTACCCAGTCTCTTCCAGTCAGACAAGTCTAATAAAGCCCTATTTGGGACAGCACACAACTCCGTCCCTTGGACTGCACACAACTCAGTCCCTCGGACCGCACCCAACTCGGTCCCCCAAAATAAAGTTAATAAAATAAAAAGTAAAATTAACACAGTAAAAGCATAAGATACGGTGCAATCAGTCGGACGTACAGTAGCACAGCTCATTCAGGAAATGCACAGCTAAACAGATGTGTTTTGAGTCTGGATTTGAAAGTGGCTACTGTTGGAGCACATCTGATCTGTTCAGGAAGCTGGTTCCAGCTGTGGCTGGCATAATAGCTAAAAGCAGACTCTCCTTGCTTTGAGTGAACCCTTGGTATTTCTAATTGACTTGATCCTGATGATCTGAGTGATCTATTGGGTTTGTATTTAATCAGCATGTCTTCTATGTATTGAGGTCCTAGGTCATTGATTGACTTATATACAAGTAATAGTACTTTAAAATCGATCCTAAATGTAACTGGAAGCCAGTGTAAAGACCTGAGGACTGGTGTGATATGGTCATATTTTCTGGTTCTGCTCAGGATACAGTATAAAAACCATTACGCCTATGGAGAGTCCTCATAATGCTGCTGCACCAACATGTGTGTGTGTGTGTGTGTGTGTGTGTGTACTGTATATACACACACATATATTTATTAGTGCTGTCAATCAATTACATTTTATTTTTGTTTTTTTGATTAATCGTATTTTATACGATTTTTAAATATAATGTAATATTTCATAATGTAATAATTTCACAGTTAATCTCCAAATTAATGTAGCAGCAACATAAAGAGTGGACAATATTTATTAAATACTTGGCATCTTATTATGAATGAAGGCCAGTATCACTGATATCAATACAGCCGCTGATGTCTCAATGAAAATGTACTTATTTGCAGCTGTATAATACAAATAAATAGTTAAAAAAACCATACATTGTGATTTCTGGATTTTTTTTTAGATTATGTCTCTCACAGTGGACATGCACCTACGATGACCCCCCCCCATGATTTCCAAGTGGGAGAACTTGCAAAATTGCAGGGTGTTCAAATACTTATTTTCCTCACTGTATATATATGCGTGTGTATATGTATATACTAGGGCTGGGCGATTTTTCTTATTTTTTCGATTAATTCGAATGTAATGTTTTGCTCCGATTTTATTATAAGTAAATTGCGGTTTTGAATAAAAATGTTAGCAGATGTTACAATTAGACATGTTGATAATTCATCAAGGATAACAGTTAAGAGAAGAAAATGATCCGAACACATGATGGTGCCCCTGATTTACCGCTCTCTTGTGAGAGCGTGTACTCTATGAACATAGAACAAATTGTTAGTTTTAATCGGCTCTTCACTCAGAAATGCGAAAAAACGAGGTGCGGGCAGTGTAATGGGAATAAAGCAAAGTTTTTAGACGCAAGTAGATCTTTTTTTTTTTTACTTGAGCACCGCATTTTTAGAATGCCGTTTCATGGTGAGATGGTGCAAAAGATGTGAGACGACAGCAACAGCCAAACATGTCATGAAAACAATAGGAAAAATAGCACAATGTTTGATATGTTGACAATTCATGTGCATGATGGTGACAGGCTGAAAGGTTCTATGTTAGATGTGATTAATAGCGATTAATTGATATACTATAAGTATCATTGTATCTTTAGTCAGTCGCTCATATTTGCACCAAACATTCTGCAATTACTTGGATTATGCATGTAATTCTGTCAGATCACAGGCAGCGAATGTCACCAACTGCTTGAGCTTCAATCTCCTACATAAAAAAACAAAAATGCCAGCCTGTTCTTGTAGAAACATAACAGATTGTGGATTATTGCTTGCTCTCCTTGAACCACTTTTCAAAGGACAAAACACAGTAAAGTATGTAGGAAATGGTCAGAGAGACAGACAGACATTGGCTGTTTATGCTGCACAAAACAAGGTAGGAAGGTGACTGAAGCATTTACATGAAATATGGCGGCCGTTTAGCGAAGACATGATGGCTTTTGAAAGGTCTGGTTCGCTGTATATTTCCGCACAGTCATAAAAAGAATTTTCTTTATGGCATCTTAGATTGTCATCAACAGATGGTGGCATTATTCATTCATTTGCAGATTCGTTCTTTTATTTGTTTATTTATTTATTATCCGTCAAGCAAAGACAAAAGAAAGTCAAGCTTGAGCTGTAGGGCAAGTGATACATAAACTATGACTGCATATGCTTCATGAAAGATTTCTTATGTAATCGAATGGCAATAACCAAACAGGGTTTTCGAGAGATCGGAGATGGCTGACTGTGTGGGAACTGTGACTGTATGTAGGGACATCAGTCTTGTTCAGGTGTGAAGGTTAAAGGTCATTGGCCTCAACGGTAGTTACAGGACCCATCTGGGTTTCCGATTCCGCTTCAGAAGTGACAGAGAGATGGTTTCATAATCCAGCAAACTGCCTTTTTTCTACTTCCTACACAGGCATAGCCTGAAATGATCTCTCATAAGTGACTGGAAAGATCTACATAACAAATCTCAATTGACAATTGATTTCAGGAGAGTTTGCTGGTGAAGTTACACATACAACGATTTTATTTAATTTTAATTAATTTAACTTTTTAGCTAATATTAATACTTTATCATAAATTATATCTATACATTTATTTAAATTCATTTTGATACATTTTATAGTAAATTATACATTTTGAACAACATTTTTTATAGTAAATTATATTGATACATTTGCAATAAATATAACATTTTGATATATATATATATATATATATATATATATATATATATATATATATATATATATATATATATATATATATATATATATATTATACAATTTGAACAAACTATTAATTACAGTAAACATGAAATCATTTTCAATAAATGTGAGTAATACTTTTAACACATGACATACATTTTTAATAAATAGTCTTTTTAATAGTAAATGATGTATATACATTTTTAATGAAATATTACTTTTTAAATTAATATTGACATTTGTTATGGTTAATTATGTATTATATGAATACATATTGTTACTTGTAGTGAATTATTTATACTTTTCATTAAATATAACATTTTGAATATTGGTACTTTTAGTGAATTATTTATACATTTTGAACAAACGTATTACAGTAAATATTAATAAATGTTAAATATATATTAAAATGTAAATGTTGATACGTTTAATTAATTATTTATACATTTTGAATACATTTTAATTACATTTTTAATTAATGTGAGTGATACTTTTAACAAATTACTTATACATTTTTAATAAATAGTCTTTTTAATAGTAAATTATGTATATATATTTTTTAATTAAATATCACATTTTAAAATAATATTGATATTTTTTATGGTGAATTATGTATTATATTAATACATATTGTTACTTGCAGTGAATTATTTATACATTTTCTATAATAAATTGGATTTAGATATTTTCAATAAATAAAACATTTAAAATTAATGATATATTTATAGTATTTTTATTTTAGAATATTACATTGGGAATTTATTTGGATACTTTTATATTATAATAATATATTTTTAAATGTTGAGTCAATATATTTAAATTAGAATTAATACTGATTCTTTATGGTGAATTATTTATTAATTTTATAAATATTGATATTTTTGTAGTGAATTATTTATAGATTTGAAACAAATAGTTATACTTTTTAATACTAATTTGTATTTATGTATTGTTGATAAATATAACAATCTGGAATTGATATTGATAAATTTTTATGGTGTGTTAGTTATACATTATTTCTTTAACTTCATCTGGCATCTTTCATTGTGCTTATTGCAATACCTCACTCTAATGCACTGCTTTTGTGAGTTTTGAGAGTGACACTGACAGTGTGTGTCAGATGTGGTGGAAAATATGAGTTGTGTAAGGCCAAAATAATGATTAAGGAAGTGGACAGAACAGTATGTGAGGAAAAGGATCCCAGCAACAATTCCCAATTCTCCTCATGAGCTTCCGTGCCTTTTGTGTTCTGTAGTGTACAGAATGATATCCAATGGACTAGAGTCTGCAAAGCCTCATGGGAGTTGCAGTTCAAGGCAGACAAACACACAAGTTCAACACACACTCATGAGGCCAACATAATGAACACACTACACACATCCACTCTCCACACTCAAGGTACACTGACTTTAGGCAAGACAAAATGCTCTGTACCATGTTTGTGTTGTTGAGCACAGTACAGATGCTCAGAATTTACCAAATGTTTGCTGGATCAGTTTAGTTTGTCCATTTTAAGCAAACCAATTTCCTATTTGATGTTCCACAATTTTCATGGTTCACATTTTTCAGTCCATAAGCAATTAATGATAAGAATTATAACAATCGTGACATTATCTTGTGTTTCAGCCTGAACTGATATAACTGCTGTTTGCTTAGCCACTCATAAATATCATCATACATTTTGTGGCCACAACAAGCGTTTGGACACTAAATCCAGAATTAAAAATACATTAATTGTATTATGAGGCAAAATGGAGGCATAGTTCATCACATTAACTATGAACGTCTTTTTTTGCAATGAATTGACAAAATTGTAATGGACAGTGATATACACTGATCAGGCATAACATCATGACCAAGCGAATAACACTGATTCCCTTTCAGTCGGTCACGTTCGACGTACGTCGGAACTGACCGACGAATTGGGATCTGATTTCAGAGACCAATCTACTTCGAGTGTTTAAAAACGAGCCAATGAAGATTGGCATGCGATTCACGCATTCCACGCTCCGCCCCGCAGCGCGGGTATAAATAAGGAAGTGGAATGCATGATCATTGCTTTCTACTTCGGAGCCGAACAGTGAATGTCTACTGCTTCCTGTTTCTACGAAGAGTGTTTGAAGAGGACTGTTCTTACCAGTGCGGGTGTGACGGCGCGTCAGCGAGTGACTGCTTCAAGACGGACTTCAAAGAGTTGGTTCGCTGGGCGTTTCCGTTTTGAGTGCACACACAGGCTTGCACTAGTGTACTGTGTGGTGCCGCGGTCATCTCCCTGAGTGCTTCAGCACGTAAAAGAGCAGATTTCCTATCTAAAAGAGCAACACGGTTTGACCCTGCGTCTTTTTCAAGATGTCATTCAAACCGTGTGTTTCTGGATGCGGGCGATTTCTATCTCCAGTTGACGGTCACGTTCGTTGTCTCACGTGTTTGGGCGTTCAGCACGCTGAGGCAGCGTTCGCGAATGACTCATGTGCCCACTGCGGGAACATGACCATCGCAGTGTTACGGTCCAGGCTCCAATACCTCGAAAGAGGTGGGGCCCCATTGCACATCCCCCGATCTAGCGGCCCTCCCGCTGCAAAGCAGAGGGCTGCTACTTTGGCTGATGGCTTTGGTGGTGATCTAAGGGTGACGGTGAGGGCTTCCCCGACGGGTCAAATGGCTCCTCGGGCCCCTCCCCCACCCGCTGCGCCGGTGGAGCTTCCAGGAGAGCGTGCTGGCCCCTCCCACGGGGTCCCAGGCGTTACTTTTGGGGCTCCGGCTGAGGATATGTTGTCGCTTGCAGCATCGGGGGACGAGCTTATGGGCTCTGAGGATGAAGACTCGGCTGCGCTGCCCCCTTCGGGTGTGACAGCGTTGCCCGAGTCTGACCCAGAGCTTACGGCTATGCTTTCCCGGGCCGCCGCGAGTGTCGGGCTCGAGTGGAACCCTCCACCGTGTCCCGAACCCTCGCGGTTGGACGATTGGTATCTCGGGACGGCCCGTGCTGGTTCTCAGCGCCCCGCCCCAGTGCCCTTCTTCCCGGAAGTGCATCAGGAGATCACGAAGTCGTGGATAGCGCCTTACAACGCTAGAAACCGATCGACTGACTCCTCCGTCCTCACTACTCTCGATGGTGGTGTGGCTAAGGGATACGTGGGAATCCCCCCAGTCGAGCGGTCTGTGGCGATGCAACTGTGTCCCAAGACCGCTGCGGACTGGCGGGGTGCCCCGCGTCTCCCCTCCCGGGCATGTAAGTTCTCGTCCGGGCTAACGGGCAAGGCTTACACTGCTTGCGGAGAAGCTGCATCATCTCTGCATGCCATGGCGCTCCTGCAGGTCCACCAGGCCAAAGCGCTCAAGGAATTGCACGAGGGTAGTTCCGACCAGGGCGTTATGCAGGAACTGCGTGCGGCGACGGACCTCGCTCTCCGAGCGACGAAAGTCACTGCACGCTCCCTGGGTCGGGCGATGTCCACCTTAGTGGTCCAGGAACGCCACCTGTGGCTGAACCTGGCAGACATGCGTGACTCGGACAAGGTTCGCTTTCTCAACGCCCCTGTCTGTCAGGCCGGCCTCTTCGGCGACGCCATCGAGAGCTTTGCCCAGCAGTTCTCGGTGGCCCAGAAGCAGACGGAGGCCATCAAGAACATCCTACCTCGACGACCCGCTGCTGCCTCCACCCCGTCGTCGCAGGTAGCACCTCCGCCTGCTCGTCGCCGAGGGCGTCCCCCTGCGTCCGCCTCCGCACCTGCGAAACCCAAGCAGCAGCCTCCATCGGGGAAGCAGGGTGCCGGACGTAAGGGTGGCGCCCAACCCGCTCAGGGAGCCGCTAAGCCTGGTGGCAAGCGTAAGGGTAAGCGGCCCTGAGACGGGCAGCCCAGGGAGGACGGGAGCTGCTCTCGGGGAGATGATGTCCGCATCCCTCCCCCACCCCCCGGAGGAGGACCGGGGGGCTTCAACTGGTACAACATCTCTGCCGCTGGCTCTCCGGAGTACAGCGGTACCCACCTTTTCAATAAAAGAGCAGTTTCTACCCTCTCTGGGCCCCAAGAGGGCCAGGTTGGCAGTGTGCGACGCCTCCGGGCCTCCTCACTTCTTTCCTCCCCTCCCCCCGCCACGGGACAGCAGTGTGGGCACCGAGAACGCCCCGGGCCTTCTCACCCACACTCTGTCCCACCCTGGAATTTTCAGACAACACTCCGGGCCGCCTCCGGGCCTCCCGAGTCGGGTCTGCCTATTCCGCCTCGCCAACCCACCCCGGGTACGTCTGTGGTGCCGTTGATCCCGCTTGCACGGTCCTTGGGAGCTTGGCTTCAGCTCCCTGGACCGTCTCGCTGGCTCATCCGTACCATCAGACTCGGCTACGCGATTCAGTTCGCTCGCCGGCCTCCCAAGTACAGGGGCATCCTCTTCACCTCCGTGCGAAGCAGCGATGCTCAGGTCTTGCGGTCAGAGATCGATGTCCTGCTGGCGAAGGACGCGGTCGAGCCGGTTCCTCCAGCCGATATGAAGAGGGGGTTCTACAACCCCTACTTCATTGTACCCAAGAAAGGGGGTGGGTTACGGCCAATCTTGGACCTGCGTATCCTGAATCGGGCCCTGCACAAGCTCCCGTTCCGGATGTTAACGCAGAAACGCATTTTCGAGTGCATCCGTCCCCAAGATTGGTTCGTGGCGATCGACCTGAAGGACGCGTACTTTCATGTCTCTATCCTTCCTCGACACAGACCGTTCCTACGCTTTGCGTTCGAGGGGAGGGCATATCAGTACAAAGTCTTGCCCTTCGGGCTGTCCCTGTCGCCTCGCGTCTTCACGAAAGTCGTAGAGGCAGCCATTGTTCCGCTCAGAGAACACGGCGTTCGCATCCTCAACTATCTCGACGACTGGCTCATCCTCGCCCAGTCTCGGGAGCAGTTGTGCGAACACAGGGACATGGTGCTCAGTCACCTCAGCCTGTTGGGTCTTCGGGTCAACCGAGAGAAGAGCAAACTCTGCCCCGCGCAGAGGATCTCTTATCTCGGTATGGAGTTGGATTCGGTCAGCCAGACTGCGCGCCTTAGGGAAGAGCGGGTCCAGTCGGTGTTGAACTGCTTGAATTCGTTCAAGAGCAGGACAGCGGTCCCACTGAAATCTTTTCAGAGGCTCCTGGGGCATATGGCATCTGCAGCCGCGGTAACGCCGCTCGGATTGCTTCATATGAGACCGCTTCAACACTGGCTCCATGGCCGAGTCCCGAGGTGGGCGTGGCAGAGCGGCCAGTACCGGGTCCCAGTGACTCCTTACTGCCGCCGAACCTTCAGCCCGTGGACCGACGCTTCGTTTCTCCGGGCCGGTGTGCCCTTAGAACAAGTGTCCAGGCATTCTGTACTCTTCACGGATGCCTCCTCCACGGGCTGGGGGGCCACGTACAACGGGCATGCAGTTGCAGGTCTTTGGACGGGACCTCAATTGCATTGGCATATCAATTGCCTCGAGTTGTTAGCGGTACACTTGGCACTGCGCCGCCTCAAGGGGCCGCTACGTGGCAAGCATGTACTGGTCCGTACGGACAGCACTGCAGCCGTTGCGTACATCAACCGTCAGGGTGGTCTACGCTCCTGTTGCATGCTCCAACTCGCCCGCCACCTCCTCCTTTGGAGTCAGAAGCATCTGAGGTCGCTTCGGGCCATTCATGTCCCAGGTGCGCTCAACCGGACAGCCGACGAGCTCTCACGGCAGCCTGCACCTCCGGGAGAGTGGCGACTCCATCCCCAGGCGGTCCAGCTGATATGGGACCTCTTCGGAGCCGCACAGGTAGACCTGTTTGCCTCTCCGGACTCGACCCATTGCCGGTGGTACTATTCCCTGACCGTGGGCACCCTCGGCACGGATGCACTGGCGCACAGCTGGCCCCGGGACCTGCGCAAATATGCGTTTCCCCCAGTGAGCCTTCTTGCACAGACCCTGTGCAAGGTCAGGGAGGACGAGGAGCAGGTCTTGTTAGTTGCGCCCTATTGGCCCAACCGGACCTGGTTCCCAGAACTAACTCTCCTCGCGACAGCCCCTCCCTGGCCGATTCCCCTGAGGAAGGACCTTCTTTCTCAGGGATGGGGCACTCTATGGCACCCGCGTCCAGACCTCTGGAAACTCCATGTCTGGTCCCTGGACGGGACGCGGAGGTTCTAGGTGGTCTACCACAGGCAGTGGTGGACACCATCTCTTCTGCTAGAGCCCCCTCTACGAGGCGCCTCTACGCGTTGAAGTGGAACCTGTTCGTTGTATGGTGCTCTTCCCACCGGGAAGACCCCCGAAGGTGTTCGGTTGGCGTCGTGCTTTCTTTTCTGCAAGATGGGCTGGAGCGAAGGCTGTCTCCCTCCACCCTCAAAGTGTACGTCGCTTCAATAGCGGCGTATCACGATGCAGTCGAAGGTAAGTCCGTAGGAAAGCACGACCTAATCGTCAGGTTCCTCAGAGGTGCGAGGAGGCTAAATCCTCCTCGTCCAAACTCGTTACCCTCTTGGGACTTGGCTCTAGTGCTCAGGGCACTTCAGAGCCCTCCCTTTGAGCCTTTGCAGTCTGTGGAGCTTAAAATCATGTCAATGAAGACAGTGCTTCTGACGGCATTGGCCTCGATTAAGAGGGTAGGGGACCTGCATGCACTTTCGGTCAACGAATCGTGCCTAGAATTCGGGCCGGACAACTCTCACGTTGTCCTGAGACCCCGGCCTGGATATGTGCCCAAGGTTCCTACC
This sequence comes from Romanogobio albipinnatus, assembly GCA_023566225.1. NCBI lineage: Eukaryota > Metazoa > Chordata > Actinopteri > Cypriniformes > Gobionidae > Romanogobio > Romanogobio albipinnatus. The sequence goes on along the minus strand of CM042257.1, from coordinate 7,456,580 downwards.
ACTCCCTTCCGGGACCAGGTAGTGAACCTGCAAGCGCTGCCTTCGGAGGAGGCAGACCCAGCCCTGGCTTTGTTATGTCCCGTCCGCGCTCTTCGCGCTTACGTTGACCGGACTCAAAGCTTTCGGACCTCAGAGCAACTCTTCGTCTGTTACGGAGGCCAGCAGAAGGAAAAGGCTGTCTCCAAGCAGAGGTTGGCCCACTGGATAGTGGATGCCATCGTCTTGGGTTACCAGTCCCAAGACGTACCTTGCCCGTTCGGGGTGCGGGCACACTCAACAAGGAGTGTTGCTTCATCCTGGGCGCTGGCTCAAGGTGCCTCGCTGACAGATATTTGTAGAGCTGCGGGCTGGGCGACACCTAACACGTTCGCTAGATTCTATAGCCTCCGTGTAGAGCCGGTATCTTCCCGCGTCCTCGCCTCAAGGGGCCAGTCGCGCTAAGTGCCCGTTCTAAGTGTCGGCTTGCAACGCCACTCCCGCCCTCTGGGCCGGATACGTGCGTCCATTTTTCTCCAGTTGTGTTCCCCGGAAACGGCTAACCCTGTCGAGCTCCTCCGTCACCCCCTGCGGTGCCAGACGTTGCGGCCGTCTGACGCCAGGCCTGCACCCGTATGCTTGTGTAACGTGTGTGTAGGCTGGGTTCCATATGTAGCGGTCCCCTAACGGCTACCCCATATGTGTATTCTTCCACGGTACCTGCTACCCTACTTGGCTAGCCCCGTGTCTTTCCCTTGACAGAGCCCGCTCTGTCGTCTCTGGGCGTGTTCTTTCCCCCCTGGAACCAGGCTGGAACCACCCCAGAGACTGCCATATGTTGCACTACCCTGCAGGTTAGTCCTTATGTGTATTCCGCCACCAAGCCTTCTACTGAAGGACGTGGCTCCGCAGCGTACCGTCTCCAAGACGGGCACGCTTTCCCAGCGTTATCCAATAGTCACACTGGGTGGGTCTTGCAGAAACAGCAGTGACTGACCTCCCTGCTTGGAGCCCTGACTTCCGTACCATCTAAGACGGTCCAGTGCGCTCAAGCAGGACGCTGGAAGGGCCAGCGCCCTGGCGTTTTGGTAGAGATCCCAATTCGTCGGTCAGTTCCGACGTACGTCGAACGTGACCGAATGAAAGGGAACGTCTCGGTTACGTATGTAACCCTCGTTCCCTGAAGGAGGGAACGGAGACGTACGTCCCGTCGCCAGGTGCTGTGCTTCCGCTAGGAGGCCGAGTCACGAGTTCGGCTCCTCAGCAGAAAAAAGCAATGATCATGCATTCCACTTCCTTATTTATACCCGCGCTGCGGGGCGGAGCGTGGAATGCGTGAATCGCATGCCAATCTTCATTGGCTCGTTTTTAAACACTCGAAGTAGATTGGTCTCTGAAATCAGATCCCAATTCGTCGGTCAGTTCCGACGTACGTCTCCGTTCCCTCCTTCAGGGAACGAGGGTTACATACGTAACCGAGACGTTATCACTTCATCACAGCACCTGTTAGTGGGTGGGATATATTAGGCAGCAAGTGAACATTTTGTTCTCAAAGTTGATGTGTAAAGCCACGTTTCCACCGCAGGAACTTTCCCCAGGAACTAGGGACTTTGGGGTGCTCCCACGTCTCTGGACTAAATTGACTAAATTGACCCATTTAGATCTGCTCTGATGGGTAAAACATTTAGAGAATGCCCTCAAGTTAGGCCAAGAAGATTTGTCTGCAAGATTTGTCTACAGTCTAAACGCACAGTTACCTGACAAGTATTTTTAAAGTAAACCTGACTCTCCATTTTCTTCCACCCCAGATAGGGGATTTCATCTTTATTTTTTATTTCTTTTAATTCCTATTATAACTGTTTGTGGCGAGCAGCGAGCAGCGAGGCCGAGGGACCGTGAGGGCGGGACGAGGCGGCGCTCATCAGAGAGGATGAGCGCCAGCTGTGAGCCAGCGATCTCTGCCCTCGCGGAGGAGTGAGGGAGTATAAAGGAGGAGCGATGACAGTGAGGGACGAGAGAGGACCAGGCCTGGACGTTTTATGTTGAGTTTTATTTATGTTTTATGTTCACGCTGCAGTCGTCCGCGAGGGGCTGCCGCTTTTTATTTTCATTTTGTGTTTGTGTGTAGGCGGCAGCCGACCGTGAGGGGCTGTCGCCGCCATTTTATTTTGTATTTATTTATTAAAGTTTGGTTTAATGTCCGCCGGTTCCCGCCTCCTTCTTCCCGTACAAACATACCTTTACTACAGTGGTGCCGAAGCCCGGGAGGAAGGAGGGACGCGCTGTCGAAGAGCCCTCGCAGCTGAGGGGGATCGCGGTGCCGCTGAGTTCGGGCAGCGCAGAGGAGAGAAGTCCGCGAGCGGCTGCCCGAAGCGGTGGTGCTGGAGCGGATGAAGGTCGGTGGGACGGAGAGCTCGCTGCCGTGCCCCTGGGTCGAGGTGGGGTGGCTGCCGTCCTAGAGGGAGTGCGGAGGAGTCACCGGCGTTCGCCGTGGGCCGGAGCCTGTATCCCTCCGCCGTGTAGGGGAGGGGCAGGGAGCGCGCGGGACTCGCTGCCGGCTGCCCTCGGCAGGAGGAGCCACCGCCGGCCGCCAGGGGGCGGAGGAGCATCGAGCCGTCCACCGGCCGTCCAGTACCACCGCATGGCACCGCAAGGAAGAGCCTCTCGGCTGGCTGAGGACCGAGCGGCAGTGTGTCTGGGAACCGGACCAGAATTTTTTTTTTTTCTTTTCTCCTCTCTCCACTCTCTCGTCTCTGTCGCTCCTCATGCTCCCCACTCCGTTCTCTCACCTCGCTGTTCTTACCCCCAGGTCCCGCGGCCGCCGTGATCGCCCGGGGAGGGGGGGGGGGGAGTAGAGCGCAGACGCGGGAGTACCCCCCGGCCTGCGAAGGGCGTTGGGGGTATGTGGCGAGCAGCAAGGCCAAGGGACCGTGAGGGCTGGACGAGGCGGCGCTCATCAGAGAGGATGAGCGCCAGCTGTGAGCCAGCGATCTCTGCCCTCGCGGAGGAGTGAGGGAGCATAAAGGAGGAGCGATGACAGTGAGGGACGAGAGAGGACCAGGCCTGGAAGTTTTATTTATGTTTTATGTTCACGCTGCAGTCGTCCGCGAGGGGCTGCAGCTTTTTATTTTCATTTTGTGTTTGTGTGTAGGCGGCAGCCGACCGTGAGGGGCTGTCGCCGCCATTTTATTTTGTATTTATTTATTAAAGTTTGGTTTAATGTCCGCCGGTTCCCGCCTCCTTCTTCCCGTACAAACATACCTTTACTACACTGTTATACTATACCGATGCCTGGGCTTTGTGTATCTGTCGATACCCGATACCGATCCGATACTATTGTTGAATTAATAATAAACTGTAAATCTTCCACCTTATACCTTCCTTGAAGAGACTAAAGGCACCAAACTTTACTAACTAAACATAACTAAGACAAAATAACAGATGTATATTGAATTCATATTTATTTAAAAAACAATTGTGCATTCAAATCTAAAATAGAATGTAATCAAACTTCTTTAAATAAATAAAATGTAGCAGTGGAAACAAAAAACAGTGTATTGGTCAAACATACAATAGTAATCAGACAGTTACCAAACATTTTTTACACTACAGATAATTGTTTTGGTATATAATCATATCAATATTAAAAAGTAGCATTACAAATTAACAAATAGTCTAATTTTCTGCCATATGCAATTTAATAAAAATTATCAGCTAGCTAATAACAACTTTGTTCTGGTTTCACCTCACTGTCTAAATGATTGTAGGCTAGGCCTATTTATTTTACTACACATTGTCAACAGAAATAAGCTGAAATACTGTTGATAATTCTTACCCACTCTTGCTAAATTGGGTAAGCACACTTGTGTTCTCATTTCAGATGCGTTCTGAGTAAATTAATAAACTGATTCATGAGTTCAGTGTTGGACAGATCAGTTGTTCTAACCAGTCGTTAAAATGATTCGGTTCAAAGGAGTCATTAATCCTCACGGTACTTTAGACCGCAGTTGAAACGCAGACAGTAGCAGGTCTGGGGGAAAAAGTTCCTGTTAAAAAAAGTTCCTGGTACAAATTGTTCCGGGTATTTCGGTGGAATCGGGGCTTTAGAAGCAGGCAAAATGGACAAGAGTAAGGATTTGAGCGAGTTTGATGAGGGCCAAATTATGATGGCTAGACTACTGGGTCTGAGCATCTCCAAAACTGCAGCTCTGAACTGTCAACTGCTGAAAGCATCAGAACTGGACCACGGAGCAATGGAAGAAAGTGGCCTGGTCTGATTTATCACGTTTTCTTTTACATCACGTGGATGGCTGGGTACGTGTGCGTCGCTTACCTGGGGAACGCATGGCACCAGGCAAGCCGGCAGAGGCAGTGTGATGCTTTGGGCAATGTTCTGCTGGGAAATATTGGGTCCTGCCATCCATTTGGATGTTATTTTTGACACGTACCACCTACCTAAGCATTGTTGCAGACCATGTGCATCCTTTCATAGAAACGGTATTCCCTGGTGGATGTGGCTCTTTCAGCAGGATAATGCGCCCTGCAACAAAGCAAAAATGGTTCAAGAATGGTTTGAGGAGCACAGCAATGAGTTTGAGGTGTTGACGTGGCCTCCAAATTCCCCAGATCTCAATCCAATCGAGCGTCTGTGGGATGTGTTGAACAAACAAGTCCGATCCATGGAGGTCCCACCTCGCAACTTACAGGACTTAAAGGATCTGCTGCTAACATTTTGCTGCCAGATACCACAGCACACCTTCAGGGGTCTAGTGGAGTCCATGCCTCGACGGGTCAGGACTGTTTTTTTTTTTTTGCAGCAAAAGGGGGACCAACACAATATTAGGAAGGTGGTCATATTGTTTTCCCTGATCTGTGTACATTTTTGAGTGTACCTCAAATGTTTGTTTGTGTGGCCACTGTACAGTATGTGCTAACATTAATTTGAGATTGTCTAAATCTGTAGACCACTTCAACTAAAGAGGGTATATGCGTTTTCAATTAAATGAGGCCCTCAGTGCCAATTTGCAAACAGAGGTAAAGCCTGGTCAAAGCTTTAACAGATTCCACATTTAGAGTGTAATTAGGTCAAGGCTTTGGCTTACTATATGTATGGGAACTAAGCCATCAGGGAGTCCATTTAAACATTTCCTTGTACAAGTTGTACCATCCTTTTCATATGCATTAAAATATCTCACTGCTTATTAAATGGGTATTTCTGGTATTCAAAATTGCATATAAATGCACTTTGAATAAAAGCGCCTGCCAAATGCATACATTTAAATGCACTTTGTCCCCTTATTTTAAATCGTATTGGAACATAGCTCTTAAAGTTAGTATAGTTTTGTGTGAGGATCAGTCTAAAATGTAAGTTGTAATTCTCTAGCTATGTGTGTATGCACATATACAAACTGTAGTTGCTGCTTTGATATGAAAAGGACAAGCAAGTCCTTTGCACTGAGAATCTCCCTTTTACAGAGGCGAGTCAAGCAGCTCCTCTGACCAGACCCAGCTTTATAACTATCCCTTTTCATGCACTGTTTATTTATTCTTTTATTTACCAAGGCTGTTCCAGCTCTGCTGACAAATTAGAGTGTGAGAGGACAAAAGTAAGACGAGGGTTGTCGGCTGTATTAGCGTTCGGCTATTAGGCTTAGCCTACTGTCTACCCCCTTCAAGCATGAGATAATTGCTAAAATAAATTCTGCCAGCGACACAAGCTTTTTTCTCTCTCTTCTCTTTGCTGTCTTGCTTAGCATTGAGTGTCTTATTCTTTATTTCTGATGATGTTTTTCTGCTCTTTATATCTCTCCATGTCATTGCAGAGTTGTAATGCTGCTGACACAGGAACTAGAAATGTATGTGTGGATGCAACGTGATAATCATATTAACATCGTTAATCATTTACATTTACATTTAGTCATTTAGCAGACGCTTTTATCCAAAGCGACTTACAAATGAGAGCAATAGAAGCAACTAGAACAGTCAAGGGCTACAGTATGCAAGTGCTGTAACAAGTCTCAGTTAATCTAACACAGAACACACAGCACAATGTTTTTATTTATTTATTTATTTTTAAATAAATTAGACAGACAGAAAAATCATACATATTTGAATGTGTTTCTAGCACACATTTTTGTGCATTTGAACAGGCTCTGAGACATAATTAACACAGCTTCTAAAACAAGCATTTTATGTATGAATAACTTTAGAGATGGTGCCTACATATAATGAATTAATGTAGGTTCATAGCATATTGAATTTGTGGAAATAACTGGTTTAAAGTGATTAAATATATTCAGTGCTACCACATTTAGGTAACCCATTTTTGACATCACGGCAGTTTCATCATGTTCTGTCATGATTTTTTGTGTGCCGAATCTAACTACATATTTTAGAAGGATTCCATCAGCCACTGCCTTTATCATATTAGAAAGAAAATTAATCCATGAACCGCATTATTAGTCCGTTTTCTAAAGCTGCACGGTATTTTAAACCATACGATAGCATAGTGCTATTGTGAATTCACAAAGGACCCAAGATCACTAACCCTAACCCTAACCCTGCGAGTTTAATGTATGTATGCGCTTTAATTATTTACATGCATGCAGGTTTTGTCTCGGAGTCTCAGAGCGTTCACAGTAAGTTCTGCTCCCCTTTGAACTGTTGTTATTTACATGCATGGAGCTCAAACTCCATCCATCTCTGCGCATGCTGTGAGTTTGGGTTGCTTTTAACGTTCATCTGGGAACAAAAGGAGCTCCATTTCATCAGATTTGTAAGGTAAATAATTTATAAACCTATGCCAACAAAGGAGAATACATCTATAGAGTGATGCAGGTATGACATCATTTTGTTGGCCAAAATGTGGAAACGAGTTAGCATTTTAGCACTTCCGGTTCCATCGTGAAGTGAAGTAACGTGTGGCCAAGTATGGTGACCCATACTTGGAATTTGTGCTCTGCATTTAACCAAGGGGTGCACCGATCCGACTTTTTCAGTCCCGATACCGATGCCTGGGCTTTGTGTATCTGTCGATACCCAATACCGATCCGATACTATTGTTGAATTCATAATAAACTGTAAATCTTCCACCTTATACCTTCCTTGAAGAGACTAAAGACACCAGACTTTACTAACTAAACATAACTAAGACAAAATAACAGATGTATGTAAAGTGTTGAATTCTTATTTATTTAAAAAAACAATTGTGCATTCAAATCTAAAATACAATGTAATCAAACTTCTTTAAATAAATTAAACATTATTGTATATACATAAATATTGCATAAACATTATATGTATTGGTCAAACATACAATAGTAATCAGACAGTTACCAAAAATCTTTTACACTACAGATAATTGTTTTGGTATATAATCATATCAATATTAAAAAGTAGCATTACAAATTAACAAATAGTCTAATTTTCTGCCATATGCAATTTAATAAAAATGATCAGCTAGCTAATAACAACTTTGTTCTGGTTTCACCTCACTCCTGTCTAAATGATTGTAGGCTAAGCCTATTTATTTTACTACACATTGTCAACAGAAATAAGCTGAAATACTGTTGATAATTCAAAATAATTCTTACCCACTCTTGCTAAATTGGGTAAGCACACTTGTGTTCTCATTTCAGATGCGCTCTGAGTAAATTAATAAACTGATTCATGAGTTCAGTGTTGGACAGATCAGTTGTTCTAACCAGTCGTTTAAATGATTCGGTTCAAAGGAGTCATTAGGTCATGAATCGGACATTAGCAGACACGTTGTGTGCGAATCCCGTCTGTTAGAACATCAGGAAAGATTTCAACACACAGAAAACACTTCATAACTGGATATGATTTGTTTCCCGTTAATTGAAAGTATGCTTTATGTCAGCTGGTCAGAGAAGAGTCAATGTTTTTTGAGCGCAATTCACACCCAGCGGTAATTCAAGGACAAAATTGTCAGAATGTGTCACGTGCAACAGGTCTTCCGACCTTTTGATTTGGATTAATATGTGAAATATGAGAAAGAGCAAACAGCTAACACTGATTATTTTGAAGACCCAGAGAATGCACGCGGGGGAGGAGCTCTCTGATCGTTCTCTCTGTCACTCAGTCACAAGCGCAGCATCTATTCTACATCACTCGTAAATCACAATAACTCATCAAATTAGGCTTTGGCGGGACAAAAATTTGTTTTGGCGGCTGCCAAAAATGTTCAATGCAGGAAAAACCCTGACTTTGCAGTAATACCACCTCCCCTCGAAACATTTAATTTACTTTGCAGACATTGCAAACAGCCGACAAACTAGTTGGCGTGGTAAGCGTGAAATATCTCCTCCACACAGCCGACTCTCTGGCTCGCTCCATGTTGCTTCGAGCATGCGATACACGTGAAGCTGACGAATGACGTAGGTTCTGCTGCGACGAAAGAAAACGAAAAAAAAAAAAAAAAACCCACCTGGATCGGCTTGTGGATCTGTTAATTTTTCCGATCCCCTATTTTGTCAGTATCGCGGCCGATATTCGATCCTAATATCGGATCGGTGCACCCCTAATTTAACCTATCCATTTAACACAGTAGTGAACACACACCCAGAACAGTGGGCAACCATATTGCTGCGACGCCCGTGGAGCAGTTGGGGGTTCAGTGCCTTGCTCAAGGGTCTCACCTCAGTCGTGGTATTGAGGGTGGAGGAGGGCGCTGGTTATTCACTCCCCCGACCGACAATTCCTGCCGGACCTGAGACTCGACTCTCTAACCATTAGGCCACGACTGCCCCCAAAGAATGGCCACAACTGCCCACTTCATTATTTAAATGGCTGGAATAAGGTTTGTGATAATTAGAGATAATTATTTATATTATGTACACTCACCTAAAGGATTATTAGGAACACCATACTAATACTGTGTTTGACCCCCTTTCTCCTTCAGAACTGCCTTAATTCGACGTGGCATTGATTCAACAAGGTGCTGAAAGCATTCTTTAGAAATGTTGGCCCATATTGATAGGATAGCATCTTGCAGTCGATGGAGATTTGTGGGATGCACATCCAGGGCACGAATCTCCTGTTCCAACACATCCCAAAGATGCTCTATTGGGTTGAGATCTGGTGACTGTGGGGGCCATTTTAGTACAGGGAACTCATTGTCATGTTCAACAAACCAATTTGAAATGATTCGAGCTTTGTGACATGGTGCATTATCCTGCTGGAAGTAGCCATCAGAGGATGCCCATTCTCCTCTGACCTCTAGCATCAACAAGGCATTTTTGCCCACAGGACTGCCGCATACTGGATGTTTTTCCCTTTTCACACCATTCTTTGTAAACCCTAGAAATGGTTGTGCGTGAAAATCCCATTAACTGAGCAGATTGTGAAATACTCAGACCGGCCCGTCTGGCACGAACAACCATGCCACGCTCAAAATTACTTAAATCACCTTTCTTTCCCATTCTGACATTCAGTTTGGAGTTCAGGAGATTGTCTTGACCAGGACCACACCTCTAAATGCATTGAAGCAACTGCCATGTGATTTGTTGATTAGATAATTGCATTAATGAGAAATTGAACAGGTGTTCCTAATAATCCTTTAGGTGAGTGTATATTTTGTATGTTAAGAGTGTTGTTCTATAAAACCATATGATTACTTGCTTTTGATACTTCATTTGAACCAACTATTATTTTCCCATTGTTATTATATATGTATTTTAAGTCATTTTAAAGGTTTATTAATTGTTAAAATAATCGATGATTACTTGATTACCAAAATAATCTTTAGCCCTAGAAGCTCTATTTAATTATATAAATATGAATATGAATATTTTTGTCATATTTAATTTGATAAAATAATTAATATTCATTTTCTGTATGAAAATACTAATACATTCAAATAAAAAATATAATATTTTGCTGCGATGTCAAGTAGCATTGTGAAAATGTGCATATTGATTTTAACTACTGAAAGCTGGTATTGTGAGATCCCTACTCCCTAACACCAATTACTATTAAATCGCAGCTACACACACAGACTAGTTCAGTCGTATGTCACGCTGACATGAACAGACAAGTACTAACAAGACACATATAGCTTTCTATAACTCAGATCTCAGTTCAGTCAAGCAGAGATTGACCGCTGGGAGTAGAGACAGGTGTAACACACACACACACACACACACTCACACACAGCAAAGCCATTCCAGCCATCACTGGGGTCTCATTTTCCTTATTTACACGCTCCTTCATCTGCCTCCGTCGGCCGTTTCGCTCCGTATATAATCAGGGCGTGCTGATGAAAAGTCAAAAGCCGTTTCTTTTCTTCTAGAGAGAATGTTTCATTGTTTGTGTGCTTATTTATCTCTCGTCATGGCTTCTATCACTCAGTTAAACTCAGCATTACAGGCTGATTGCTGTTTTCCTTTATCGGCTGATCGTTCAGAGGGTCTTGCCTTACTGCAGCCATTTCTTTTACCCTAGGATTAACTCTCTATTAACCCCTCTGAGAGATTTTAAAATACGTTTTTGATGTTACATCTCCATACCAACATGGCTTATTACCTATGAACTAGGGCTGTGTATCAACAACAATGTCACGATACGATACGCATCACGATACTGAAGTCACGATACGATACGTATCACGATATGGATCAATTTGGAATTAAATTTCTTTTGAGCAGAGTTTAGTAACAGTAACTTGATGTGTATTTTATGTGAGATGGTGGTCCAGTGGGTTAAACCACTGAACTGATATGCAGAAGGTTGCTGGTTCGATCCCAGCGGTCACCACCAGTGTGTCCTTGAGCAAGGCACTTTACTCCATGTTGCTCCAGGGGGATTGTCCCTGTAATAAGGGCACTGTAAGTCGCTTTGGATAAAAGCGTCTGCCAAATGCATAAATGTAAAAAATGTAGTAATATCTGTTTATTGAATAACCAGTGTTAGAACAGTTGTGATAACTGAAAAACTTTGGAAAGGCTTGGTTCCATATTGATTATTTTGTATATATATCAGGTACAATACATGGCAAATTTTGGAATGTAAAACAAATCTCGCGATAAATCTAAAATCTAAAACATATTTGAGAAAACAATTCTCTTAACTAATGCTGTAAACTATGGGAGTCAGTTGTACTATAATATTAAAGGTAAAAATGAACTGATTTGTACAAACACTTAAATTACACTAAATTACATTGTTTTTTATAATAATAAAGTTATAATATTAACTTTACAAATTACATAATCATATACATCTTCGCTTCAGAAGGCCTTTATTAACCCCCTGGAGCGTGTGGAGCAGTTATATGATGGATAGATGTACTTTTATGGACTTCAAAGTCACTGCCATTATAAAGCTTGGAAGATCCAGGACATTTTTAATATAACTCTGATTGTATTCGTCTGAAAGAAGAATGTCATATACACCTAGGATGACTTGAGGGTGAGTAAATCATGGGCTAATTTTGTAAACTTTGTAAAATTGTAAACTTTAATACTTATATTTTGTAGAATTGAGGCAAAAGAAACACCTCAGATATTGATTAAATCTGTAATATTCCTTCTCTAACATTATAGTATTTGTTATTTTTAAAAGTTATAGTTATTTTATTATTTTAGGATGAGGGCATATTGCGATTAGCTTGCATGCATTATTGTACAACCCTAAAGTCATGGTGTTTTCTAGCTGGCAAAATATGTGTTATTTTGGCAGGACTGACTGCTAAATTGCACATTCCTGTGTCTGTATATCACATAATTGGGGTCGCTTCAACCCGCGGACTTGGCAACACAGTGCAGTTGAGTTCTGTTGACATTTGACAACTAACGTTATGCGTCGCTCCGTTGCTCTGATTGGTTGTAGGTCTATCCAATTGAGGTCTTTCCTGGTTCGGTTTAAACACGCCCCATAATCACAGCCCAACGGAGCAGAATCAGACTCAAATTCTGACTAGAATTGAGTATGACAACGTCAGGCTAGTGATTTATGTCATGCATCAAATGGTTAAATAAGACTGAGACCTTTGAGTGGCACCACAACAATACCAATACATCACATTCAATCAATGCTTCTTTGTTTAAATTATTTGCTTATTGATTCATATAAGGATTTTTGTGTTTTCTACTGTTTATTTTTCACCTCTGTGATAACGTGACCTTTTTGTACATCGCGAGCAGGTCAAGCGAGACAAGCCAATGACCTATGAAGCATTAAACTGTAATGACTGCGAATGCATTAGTGCCGCATGATATCCCACAACGCTATGCACATAGCGATCATAACACCTGGATCAATCACTAAGTGAAATGGTCCATCAGTGAACAGCGTCATAAGCAGTAAAGTCCCATTGGCAACCCAAAAGACATTACAGGAATAAAAAGTGCATTGTTCAGCTGTAGATGATGGGGACGTGGTGTGCGCTGGATTTCTGCGGTTGCACACCACTCAGATACGGTAGATGAATGTGTGTTATTAGTGTGACTGCAGTCATAAAGCGCATCAGAGGAGGTGTACTTCTGATTACATCTGCTGAAAACGCCATCATTCTTGTGTTAGACCGCTCTGAATGTTTCTCCATTAATCACTCACATTGGAGAGATTTGATGGTGGTCATGTTAGCAACATTTTTCTTCTGAAATAGTCATATCACAATCATTTTTTTTTAAATAACGGTTTGATGCACTCATGCACACAGATGTCTTAAAGGCACATCAGCAAATATCGGCATGTTCAATTCCATCAATCCATCGATCCCAACCTACCTACACACACACACACACACACACACACACACACACACACACACACACACACACACACACACACACACACACACCAACCAACCTACCTACCCACACACACACCAACCTACACACACAAACCAACCTACCTACCTACACACACACACACACACACGCACACACACACACACACACACACACACGCACACACACACCTAGACTCACACTCACACCTACACACACAGACACACAATAAATGCAAAAATCCCTAAATAAATATTATTTATTTATTTTAAAGGTAATAATATATTATATTAATACATTAATAATAAATATTAGCATTCATTAAATTAAATGGTAACAATCTAAATGGAAAATGTAATTATTTTTGTATTATTGTAATTTATTTAATTTTAGGGATAAAATGGTATAGAAATTTATGGTATGATAATTTATTGGTTATTGGCCATAACATGAAAATAATTATTGGCTTATCACATCAGTATTATTGGGGCAATCTTGTTAACCCTCACAAAAAAACAAAACACTTTCATTAACACATTATTTAGTATTATGCTTAATAATTTAGCACATTATTAAGCCATGAGTGAATAAAGGCTTTTAGATTTCTTCACTCTGAGTGCCTTGGCTTTAAATGTTCTTTCTTGGAATAAATTATCACTTATCCACAGAGTGCAAGGAGAAGATTTTCTATATAACACTCCCTGAAATCTTGTTTGCATTATTTTGTATGTTTATAAAAAAAAAATTCTTTTGAAGGAAGGGTGTCAGGGTTGGTGTAGGGAAAGGAGCGAGGACTCAGAGATGCAGAAATAATGGGCTTTTTAATGATAATAACAAAACAAAACGAAACAAAAATCACCCCGAGGGGGAAAAACTGACTTGACTTGATTTGACTTTGACTTGACTTTGACTGGAGTAGGAAAACCTGAGGTACATTTGACGACGATTCCGCACAGGACTGCAAACACAAGGAGATTAAATAAGGAACAAACAAAAGAGGGTAACGAGGGAAGACAGGTGGGGCAAATGAACCAATAATCAGGAAACAAGGTGGGCGGGGTTAGACAATAGACATGAGCACATGGCACAAAGAAACACTTGACAAGACATGTGCTCACACCAAACGTGACATGAACATGCAGCTAATAGGCTTGTTCGACTTCACCCAGCGATGCGCAGACCGATCGGCGGCTGACTTGAAGCAGTGCATGCCGGTTAGAAATTTTGTCCGACTTGAGGCAGCGCCGACGCCACGTGACAGTGACGTATGTCAACAAAGTGCCGCGAGAGCGATTCGAGAGCAGTCGGCTGATACAGCCGGTGCAGTTTCTACAGAGCAGCTGCAGGAGGCTACACGGACTCTGATGACGACACAGCTGTTCCTCGATTGGCTGGATTCTCCGCATGACAGCTATCACGCGTGTTTCGTGTTCATTCTGAAACCTTCAGCTCCACTAATGCGCACAAATCTGTTTTTATAACAGCAAAACCTCCTTTCATGTAGTCGCGATGTTATATTGTCATGTTTATCTAAATAAAACTGATTAAAAACGTAAACCCCACTTCATTGATAGTGTAGGCTTATATGTTGAACTTTATTCTTGTACAAACACACGCTGTATTAAGCAGAGCATAAAGTATGACATGACAATAATGTCTCTGAAACATCTGTGTATTGCCAAATATTGCATTTATTTCACTTCAGCTGAAAAAGTATGCAAACACAGCGCGAGCGTCACTACGGGAAGCAGAAAGTGTCCGACTTCACGTCTCCGTTTGCAGCTCCTCTCCGCCTGCACGCGGCTACTCTCGCCGATCAGTTGAATCCGGCCGCAGCCGATGTCGAACACACCTAATGAGAACTCATCAGCTGCATGTTCACACAAAACATGACAACATGAAAGCGTGCAGCCAGTGAAAAACACCAGCCACGTGCTTTCATGTTATGTTTTGTCTTGTATTGTGTAGCTTCTGGTGTCTGGTGTTTTTCACTGGCTGCGTGCTTTCATGTTGTCATGTTTTGTGGCCGACGTAAACACGAACCGCGTGCTAAACAAACACACACGGACAGAAGAGCGCACGTTCACACGACAAGACAGAGCGCATGAGAATGAGTGAATGCTCATTCTGTGCGCTCGTGACGGAACACAAACACGCGGAGCATGAATGTCCGAATCCCAACACAAAACTGAAACCCAAATTAGACCGAAGTGCTGGGATCCGAACACCACGCCCCGCACACAAAACACAAGAACAGAAGAGCACGCTCACACGACCAGACAGACAATAGAGGAGTGTCAGGGCTCTGTCAAAAACCAAGAGTAAACTAGACCGAAGTGACAGAACCCTGACAGAAGGGGACTTACGATTTTCATTATACTTGTGGGGATATTTGGTCCTCATAATGTAGACAAAACCTGACTCTCTCTTTCTCTCTCGCACACACACACACACACACACACACACACAAACACACACACTGATAAATGTATATTCAAGTTGCCTGGCTTAAAAAAGACTCTATTAAATTTGCTATTGAATTTCCTCCGCTCTAGCAGGGCGATCAGGATGTTTTGAAGGCAAATTGTGATTTTTTTCTGAGATTGTGTCAGCCAGAATACAAGGAGGTAATGTACTGCACAGGCCATAAAGGACTTTCATTAAATTATCCTGAAGTTTTTATTCTGTGATGATAAGAGGAAGTGCAAAAGGCCAACTATTGTTTCTCACCTCTTGGCGTATTCTATTCTGAACCTCTCCAGTGGAGATGAGAGAGATGAAGTGAGGTCATTCTAATATAAAGGATGATAAAACACTTTGGATTAAGTTCAGAGTGGTTTTGAGTATCACAGACTCATTTCTGTTTTTTTTTTTGGTTTTGGTTTTCACACAAAAGGGAAAATTCCATCATCATTTAAAGCGATCATATCTCTCGGATTAAAACCGCACTATTTATATGGATATCTTTTTTAGATCTTTACATTTTGGTTACCTGAACTTTCAATGGAGGAACAGGTTTCATTATACACTGAATTATTATACACTGCGAATTTAATTTGACACTGTGAATCATCAGATTCTTCTTTCCACACTCTCATTACTGGGCATCGCAAGGATTCTCCTCCCCTCGTTTGAGTCCTATCTCACAGGTAGGTCTTTCAAGGTTGCCTGGAGAGGAGAGGTATCCAAAGCACATCAATTGACCACGGGGGTTCCTCAGGGCTCAGTGCATGGACCTCTCCTCCTCTCCATTTACACTACATCACTGGGACCCATCATACAGGCACTTCTCATACCATTGCTATGCTGATGACACACTACCTTTCATTTCAACCAGATGATCCCACAGTAGCTGCGCAAATCTCAAGCTGTCTGGCGGACATCTCGGCATAGATGAAAGAACATCACCTGCAGCTCAACCTGAGCTTCTCGTCTTCCCTGCCAATCCGACTCTACAACACGATTTCACTATCCAGCTAGGTTCATCTCTGATTACCCCTTCAAGATCGGACAGAAATCTTGAAGTAACCTTTAATGACCAGCTGTCTTTCAAGGACCATATTTCAAAGACAGCTTGGTCATGCAGGTTTGCGCTGCACAACATCAGGAAGATCAGACCATTCCTAACAGAGCACGCAACACAGCTTCTTGTCCAGGCCCTGGTCATTTTTAGGCTTGATTACTGCAATGCGCTTCTGGCTGGACTTCCATCGTGTGCGATCAAGATGCTTCAAATGATTCAGAACGTAGTGGCACGACTAGTCTTCAACAAGCCCAAAAGAGCCCATGTCACACCTCTCTTCGTCTCTCTGCACTGGCTACCACTCGCTGATCACATCAAGTTCAAGGCGTTGATGCTTGCTTACAGATCCACCACAAACTCAGCACCTGCATACTTCGACTCGCTCCTTCGAGTCTACATCCCCACCAGAAGCCTTTGTTCGGCAAAGGAGGTACCACCACAGAGAGGCATGAAATTAGCCTGACAAGCCAGACCCACATCAAGATGTTAGGTTTGGGAACTCACCATTGACAGGGCTCAATCCGAGGGGCGGGACAAATGGTTGTCTTTCACATTCCCTCTGCACGCAATTGGATAGCGCTAAAACCAACCAGAGAGCACCGTGAAGTGGAGGTAGTTGATGGATTAAACTTTCGCCGTGTCTCGGTCTGCAAAACTCCGAACACATCTTCCTTTCTTAAGAATGACTTCAGTGCCGTTCTTTGTTCTTTTCTTAAGGAAAAGCTTAACTCAAAGTCTTCCAGAGTCGCGGCCAAAGCCGATTCGAAAGAACGCCATTCGCCCGCTTCTTTGTTTACGAGTAGCACGCGGAACCGCTGCAACTCTGCTGTGACGTGCCGTCATTATGTTAAGCCCGCCCACCGACTCTATACACGATGTGATTGGCCTGACCAGAGTTAGGTTTTTCCAGCTCGCAGGTCTACAAAAAGATCTTAATTTGTCTCTTGAAGATTAACCAAAGTCTTATTGGTTTGGAATGACATGAGGGTAAGTGATGACAAAGTGTTAATTTTTGTGTGAAATATCAATTTGTGTTTTAGGAAATGTATTGTTTAGATCCTTGTTGGAGTTCAACAGCCGTCGTCACTATGAACCATTTGACAATGATCTGCATGACTGTTACTTTGGGAGTGAGTTAATAAAGACAAATTTGTTATTTAGATGCAAATTCTCAAGTCAAGCCACTTTATGTCCGTCTTATTTTATGCTTGCTGTGTAGAGTGAGTGTTTTCTTCTGTTTTACTGTAAAATGGGGTCCAAATATTGAGCTGATTAAGATTGTATGTTTCTGGGAGCAAAACATCTTTCTTTATTCATGAAGGATGTGAAAAGAAATGTCTTTTTCGATAAGTCCTATTCATGCTCGGTTGGTGTAATGAAGTCTACCGAGCAAGAATGCAACTCTATTCAGGAATCCTCCATTCCTTTATGCCTCAAATGCCGGCAGACACTTGTGTCTTTGTTAATTATAATGACACATCCAGAAACCTCCAGTGCTATTGATATTTAAGTGCATTGCTTCATTTTCAGCGCACGCTACCCTTATGCATATTCATATCAGAAACAGACTTTATGCATTTGCAAGTGAAATGCAAATGATTTTTCACCAGGACGAAACCTGTGGACTTAAACTTTCACCCCTTCAGGTCTCTAAATCCCAGTATGTTTGTATATTTTGTGTGATTATTATCATTAGTAGGCCTACTAAAAGCTGTTTATCATCACAGCTTCACTGTGTATTGTTGCCTTTGGATTCACCTATAAATGTCACGCACTTAAGTTCAAAAGACGCTTTTGCACATGCTGAACAAACAAAACTTTAGTGTCAAATAGACTCGGATCCATTGGATGCCATTCACACAGGATGCCGCCTTGCATTCAAAACCATTAGATATTTGGCATCTGCCATGTGATGCACCACCAGTGAAATCGATTCATGATGAATGACTTTAATGATTGTACAAGCCAAATGCATGTTAGTTGGCCCAGAGGTAACAACAGCCTTTTTTCACTTCAAAATACATTGCGCAGGTGTGGCTCTGTTGCACCTGTGATGTGTTTAGCATACAGATTATATTATTGTTTGCAAACAGAGACTCTGAATCAACTCGAGGATTGATTACAGGGTATATTATTACATGTATAATTATGGAAGTGCTCAAGACACCCATGTGGTGTTCTGTTCCTAGAACACATGCTGCTATGACAGGCTTTGGTCATGATCTTGAGTCTCTTTTTGTGCCATGTTGAATCCATTGCAGGGGGTTTTAGGTTAGTCAACAGCTTTTAGGGCCAGATTTACTAACAGCTTGCATCTGCACAAACCCTCTTTTGACGTTAAAAAAAAAAAACTTACTGTCAAGATTTACTAAAGACACACAGTGAAAATGAGTGCTGAAAAGGCATGGACGGGGTTATTTTTGTGGCTGACCTTATTACATATGCATTTTTAGGAGTTTCCCTTTCAGGCGCTAAATTTATGGGAGGAGAGTATTTAAATGAATCATGCAAGGTGATTTACTAAGGTTTGTGGTCATCAATTTACTGGTGTTTGCGCCATTATTTACTGCCCAAAAAAAGCAAGTCTTAAACCAGGCGCTAACTGGTAGATTGCGCTGGTCATTATGGAAATTATACATAATTATGTGTTCTTTAATTTGCTAGTCGTCAGTAGATCACATGCAGAACTGTCCACTCCCATCTGCGTTTTTATGAAATCTCTTGACTACAACTTAGAGGAATGTTCTGGGTTCAATACATCAAATATGTATATATATATATATATATATATATATATATATATATATATATATATATATATATATATATATATAATATATTAATATTACAGTGAGGCACTTACAATGGAAGTAAATGAAGCAATTTGTGAAGCATTTAAAATAAAAAAAAAATTACGCTTATAGTCTTATACAATCACAAAATTTGAATTATTTTGCTAACTATTGTTTGAGCTGTAAATCTGTTTAAATAATCACTTTAAAGACACAATATGTAAGATTTTTAGATTAAAATATCCAAAAACCACTAGAACAATGTTATATATTTTGTTGCCTTGTGTACTTACATTATCCCAAATGTTTAAATCCAGAGAAATAAGCAATTTTACCCTCGATTTCCGGTTTTATTTTGTAGAAACCTTGGAAACACCAAAGACACTTTAATATATTGTGTGTTTTATTAGACAGTTGAGCAACTGTTTGGAGACTTATAGACAGAAAACTAATTATTGTGATATAGTTAACACAGTTAGTCTTATTGTTTAAATCTCGTTTTCTTGATTTACTGCAAGTACCATGTTTTACCATGCCTAATATTGATCTAGCTTATTGTAGTGTGAACAAGTGTCTCATAGTAGCCACCGAGCGAACGCACAGAGTAGTATTATGACATAACTTTATACAGTGAGGAAAATAAGTATTTGAACATCCTGCTATTTTGCAAGTTCTCCCACTTAGAAATCATGGAGGGGTCTGAAATTATCATCGTAGGTGCATGTCTACTGTGAAAGACATAATCTAAAAAAAAAAAATCCAGAAATCACAATGTATGATTTTTTAACTATTTATTTGTATGATACATAGCTGCGTTACCCCACATATGCATGACCGGAAGAAGCAGAAATAGTTGTCTGTGGAATAATAAAAGCTCCACTGCTCTCGAGCCGTGTGTCACGATTGTCTTGAGCAGTAACTCCAGCAGTCTCGTTCCCACCCTGCCTCATACTACTGTAACGTTAATAAATCTTTAATAAGCTCCTCCATGAATATGATTTCTGCCCGAGTCCCGTCAGATTCTTTTCCACCGGCTGTGGAGGTGAAGACAACTACTCCCATGATTCCAAGGCGTCATCAATCTAGGCCTTTGTTTTGAATAAGCGACCTCTAGCTGCAAAAATTACATATTGTGCCTTTAACAGCCATTTTACAGTTTAGCAATTGGAGCATTTAGAAATGAATTGAAATAAATTAGAAATGTGAAGCTTATAGTTTTATAAAAGCTGAAATCTTGTATTGATTGAGCTGTAAAGCTGTTTGCAAAACTGTTTTTAGCATTCATTTTACTGGTTTTGGTGTTGCATTGTCATGGCAACAAAGTTGTAAAATGTTGTAAAAGTTATTTACAAAATTTGCTGCCATGACAAAGCAAAGCCTAAAAGCATAAACGTATGATTTAAACAGCTTTACAGCTCAAATAATACACAGACCCCATGTGGTGAAAATCAACTTTTTAATGTTGTTTATATGTCTTTCTGGTGTTTTTAGCATGCTTTAAGACAAACCATGTGCAAATTCATCAGTCAACTTTATTTTCTCCTTAAAATGCAGTGTAGTAAAGAAAACCACCCTTGGTTCCTACTCTCACAAGAAGAAAAAAAAAGCAATCCCATCAATGTGCGGGGCGGGGATTTTCCCATCATTAAGGACGCTTATTTTAGAAGGCAGAACATGGTTTGTGTAACATTAGCAACACATTATTAGCTGTTTGATAATGTAGTCAAGCAAAAGGCTAATCATATCAATTACCGTTATGTGTCCGACGTTGTAGAGAGCGATACATAAAACGCATTATCATTTTGATACATCGACTTGTAGACGATCCTGTATAATTAATTCTTCCTTTTTTTCTTCTGAATCAGTTTCTGGTTCAAACATATATGGCTGAATTAAACAAATATTTACACTTGTCATCGGGTAGTCCGAGCTGGTGTGTTTGAGTGGAGGTGGGGCTAATTTGCATATTCACAGTTACGTGTATACTAAATGAAGCAAGGGTGTATGAGTTTTAATTGATAAAATTGTTGACTGCAGGGGGACTTAACATTGGTAATTCACATTCACTCATTTTTGTTGTTGTTTTTTCTTAGATGATAAATTGTCTTCAGTGGTGTTTACCAAAGGGAATACTACTAAAAAAATTCCTACCAATATGTCTCGAGATCACAGTTGAATTAGTTTTTATTTTATGTGTTTTTGTTGGTTTATGCTTTACCACGTTCACATTTGCACATCTTGGAGGCACTAAGAGGTGTTTATACTCTACAAGTTCTCTGTTTCTATTCCATAAAATAACAGGTAGCAAAACTCAGAAAATATAACCTGAAACTGAGACACCACACTGTGAAGTGAGAAGTTTGCTGAACTTTGCATTTATTCTTTCCCAGGAGTAATCGTTCAGAGGTGAACAAAACAAGAAAAACACATAACCGCCGCCGGCGTCTAGACATGCACTCAAGCACTTACATGTTCTTACAGTTTGCAGTTTAGAGCATTTAGATGTTGATTTCTATATTTAAAAATAATAATTTTAACAGTTTGGTTTCAGTAGAAACTCCAATCATTTTCTCCATAGGTAAACAGAATTTTAATAACTTATAAACCTTTATAGACAGCCCTACTGTGATAGTTTCCGCTTCTGTAATGTGTCAGCCCAGCATTATTTCAACTTATTTTTTTTTATTTAATTACTGTGTTTAACAGCAGAAACTGTTTTTTGTGTAGAAAAACTACATTACCCACGATGCTGTAAAATAATAAACCAATCAGAGAATTTAAACGAACAAACCACGCCAAAATATCTCTTTAGCTCCGCCCACTCACATGAAGCACTGCAAATGACGTAATCGAGTCTCTCTATGCTCTAAAAAAAAAAAAAAAAAACTATATATATATATATATATATATATATATATATATATATATATATATATATAAATAAAATGGCCATTGCCATAACGACGGACAAAACATAATAAAAACTTGCAGGATTTTGCTGACAAATGGAACTGGCGTTTAGCAGTTGCTGCCAACAACCAGTATTTCCGAATGGGCGGACGCTGGGATTTTGCGGATTTGAAACGAAAATAAATAAATTGTTTATATAGATATTATCAACATTTAAATTTTTTAAATTCAATTATGCTGTTTGTAATGCTTAATGGGATTATATTTCTTTCCCTCACTAAAGCTGATACAGTCTTCTACCTTTGTATTTTTTGACTATAACACAAATAAAACACCACAAATGTACAAAAGTTTGAAAAGACCCAGGCAAAACTGAAAAGTTAAAACTATAACAAACAAAAAAAACAGCAGTGAAGTTGTGCATTTTGGCCGTGCATTTGGCTCCAGTTAAAAAAATAACCAGAAATCCCTGGACATGCAGTTAAACCAAGAGAGAGATTCACAATGCTGCAATACACATGGTGGCTCGCCTCACAGTTTTACAGCTACTTGCATGCCGACAACTGAAAACTGCCAGTGCACAGCGAATGGAAGGATGCACCAACTGCTTCCCCTTGTTCGCAATAACAAAAGCCAACAAAGGGGTGGTACCAAGGATAATGCATCCCAAGCAAACAGACACTTCCAATGCTATCTCATGACCAATTCGTACGTATTTGTACGAAGTGGCTAATTTGTACGAATTCGTATGGCCTCACTCGTATGAATTTGTATGGTTTGTCATTACTGCAGTGATGGGTAGGTTTAGGGGCGGGGTTTGAGATTAGGTCATTTGTACAAAATCATACGAATTGACTAACTTCTCAAATACATACGATTTAGCAAAAATTTTACCAATTCGTACAAGTGAGGTCGTACAAATTGTATGAATTAGCCACCTCGTAAAATATGTACGAATTGCATCCCTTTTTATATTCTCAACACACGCACTGATAGGTTCATGGGACTTACACAATATTGACATCATAATGACGTACAAACACTGAGTGACACCACTTGGGTGACACCAGCCAATCCTACTGAGGCTATACCTCACCCGGCTACACTAGTTTATGATCTGAGAAAGTGACACTGCATGGGGCGAATTTGTTTCAGGTTGTTTTTCCAAGTTCTCTAGTGCTGCCCATAAAATATGTCTGACTGCAGAAGGTTAGGGGAATGGATGTTGCCTGGGGCATTTATAGGTCAAGATTCAGAACTCGTTGTCTATTAATCTTTCTGCTATGGTGAATCTGATGGCATGTTTGTTGGGCGAAACCTGATTTTATTGGTCGTTGATAGATATTTATTTTTTTATTTTTTATTGCAATTACTCTATTTATTATGTTTTATTTTAGCTAAATTTGTGCCACTTGTATCATTACATTAGAAATATCAAGCAAAGATGCATTTATTTTCAAGCAAGGCATTCTTTGTTCTCTGTAAACCTGAATAAGATGGCAAAACTCAAAAAAAAAAAAAAAATATTGAGGCAATCAGTTGAAACTTGAAATATTTGAGTAAGTTCATTCATACATTAAAAATATCATGTAATCTCATTTTTAGGAGTGGAAACTTGACTAGCTATTTTAGTATTAGCATAACATAGCACTTTCTGGATGAGGACAGCAATATAATACATTTCACATAATTTGTTAATCTGTTCTCAAGCTAAGATCATGTTCCACTTGTCACCATGATGTTAACCGTACAAAAAAAACCCCAGCATAACAGAAAGTCTTCTAAACTAACATAGAAAAACATTAAACACTACTAAATCTTCCACTCAATATTAATCTTGCACCAAAAAAACACTTAATTTTGGCATTTACTGTCCCTTTTGGGTATCATGGCAAAGCATGCTGGGAAATAGAAATCCCAGCCCAGTTTCGGTTAAATTTAAGTTAAGTAAAAGAAACAAGTTTATAAAACTCAAAACAATGAAAAAATCCAGATTACTTAAAATGTGTCAGTTATGAGAACTCAAAAGAAAAACAAAGTTCTAAATACTCATAAAAGTTAATTCGATGGAACTAATTAATTTAATTTGAGTTGGCTCTACTCAAACCAATTAATTATTTTGAGCGTTTGGGTTTACAGTGTATGTTCCAAATAAAACAATAAATGTATGTGTTTGCATTTATAAGTTCAGCTATCATGGTCGACGTTACAAATTTGTGTCATAAAAGTCAAGTCAAGTCAAGTCAACTTTATTTATATAGCGCTTTTAACAATGTAGATTGTTTCAAAGCAGCTTTACAGTGTTAAACAGGACAATAATGCAGCCTAATTTTATTCAGCTGTATAGCCATCAGTTCATTTCAATTTCCATACGGTGACAGTGTGGGCTTTAGATCAATAATTAGATCAGTAATTTAGTTTATATGGTTAAATTTGTTTATTAATTAGATTTATTTCGATGTTTAGTTGAAAAATATAGTGTCCCCAACTGAGCACGCCAAGCCAGAGGCAACAGTGGCAAGGAAACCAAAACCCCATTAGGTGACCTAATGGAGAAAAATAAACCTTGGGAGAAACCAGGCTCAGTTAAAACCAGATAGAAATCCCAGATTTTCAGTTTGGATCACACTGTATAAAGTAGGAATGTTCCATATAAGACGTTCAATGGAACATAATGTTATTCTTAATCTAAGCCTTCTATTCAGTGAGATTTCTCAACTTTTTTTTAATTTTATTTTTTACTTTTTGTAATGTCACGCCGACCTCTTCTACAATGAAATTGAAAAGGGAACATATGCTGACAAGCTCTTAAAATGTCAAAAATAACAGTAGCTGTTAACTGTTACTATTAACAAGAACAGTAGTCCGCATGACTTATGAACAATAAGTTGTACAATAGCTTTGTATGAGGAACACTGTGATCACTATTTATTTTCATTGTATGGAAAAGAGTAGCATGAATATTCTGCATAAATCTCATTTTGTGTTTCACAGGATAAAAGTAAGTCGTTTTGGGTTCTAAAGACATAAGAGTTAGTGATTGACTTTCTTTTTTGATATTGTGTATATAGTATTGAATAGCACACTCCGTTTGGAGTTGAATTTTTAATTCACACCCTTGCACTCTGTGACTATGAATAGATCTACCCTTGTTTGATCTTCAGAAAGCAAATTGGTGACCAAAACAAAAAATATATATTTGCTGAAACAGCAGTGCTGTTGCCCAAGGAGTCTAGAAGCTCTGAGGGTTCATTGTTTTGCTCAGACTTTGATGCCCACAACCGAGGAAGGAGAGAGAGAGAGAGAGAGAGCGCGAGAAACGATGGAATTAATGTCTGCAGTGTCACCTGAACAAACTGTAGCAGACCAGCCCTAAAATAATTCCATCGAATATGAGCCTTATCTCCGCCTCTGAAAACTATTTCCAAAGCCCTTATCAAAATCCTTTTATTCATTTATCATTTTCTTTGGCCTTGAAGCCAACAGTCTGAAAACTATCCTCCACAAGGCTCCAATTACTCTTAGCCTCCCTCCTTCCCTGCGGCTCTGTTTTGCTAAAAAAAAAACAGTTCACCTCCAGAGTATCCCATACCCTGCTGTTGGCTCCTTGCAACTGATCTCAGACTGGTTTTGCTGTGTTAAACTTTCGATTTTGCTAGAGAAAAACAGGTTTGGATGGGCCTTTTATTATGGAGAACCCCATACAAAGTCCCTTTGCTGGAACTTTAATCAGTTTAGTTCTTGGACTTTGACTTTTATATTCTTATAGAACTTTTATTTGTGAAAATGCAAAATTTGAAACAAGTTAACCCGTTGAATGAACAACTCTTTGTCTGATTTGTGATTACAAATGTGCTTTTCTTCTCAAATTGGGAAATTTGTAGAAAAACGTAACATTCTACATTTTAGTAGCGTTTAGTATTGTTAGGGCCAGATTTACTAAACAAGGCAAATTTGCGTGAGCTGTGAAAGTTCTGCGATTGATCTACTGACAACGCGCAAATTAATGAACACAGATGCAGCCGGATCATTTCCATAATGACCAACACAATCTACCACTTTTTTGGGGCGGTAAATAATGGCACAAACATCAGTAAATTGACAAGGGCAAACCTTAGTAAATCACATTTGTGTGATTTATTTAACCCTCCTATTATCTTTGGGGTCAATATGACCCCATTCAATGTTTAACGCCTGTTTTTGCTTTAGATTGAATGACTTTTCCTAATTTAATGGGGACAACTCTGTAAACATAAAATTAACATGATGATATTTTTCCAATGGCCTGTACACATTTTGTAGCATCTTCTTTGGAGTCAATTTGACCCCAGGCTCTTTTAGCTGTATAAAACATAAGAAATATCAACATGTTACACCCATTTGTTTAGGTTGTTTTATTGAGGTCACTATAACATGCTATAATTGTATTTATACTACGGGCCGTTGAATGCTTGAATCTGATTGGCTGATGAACGTTCTGAGGTGTGCAATTATTTTCTGGGAGATGCACAGCGAACGTAGTTCCAGGCAGCTCTCTTGACTGCATTACAGTTCCATATCACTTCGCATAGTTAACTTATGGAAATTACAGGACTAAAAAACAACAATATGACAGACGATTTTCCTAAAGTAAATCTTAATATTTACGGTGAATATAAAACGTTCAACAACTGGGCGGCAGCAGTATTAGACAGTCCAGATGAAAACCAACAGACGGAAGCGGACATCAAAGGCAAGCTTTTCTGTCTCATTACTGAAATCACACATGCTCGCACACGCACTACAGTTTGCACAAAAAGGTGCCAGCGCTGCCCTGACGATTTGATCAGTTAGCCTATATAGTGGAGCAGCTTAAAGGCTACACGTGACATTTTTTCACTAGTGAGGTAATAACAGCACTGTTTAGAGACGCACAGAGGTAGCCTAATTCACACAAGTACTCGCGCTCTCTCTCTCTCTCTCTCTCTCTCTCTCTCTCTCTCTCTCTCTCTCTCTCTCTCTCTCTCTCTCTTTCTAATAACTTTATTAATAACTGCAGTATAATGCTATCAACGGCTCAAGCCTTCGTTAACAGCTTTAAAATTTCATTTCGGAACTAACAAAAAGCCGTTGGATGAGACGCGGAAGAAATAGTCCTACTCAAAATAGCGATTTAAGTACAAAAACCGGACGAATCCCTTTAAATATATCTTCGGATCGATGTCTTGAGGTGTGGTAACCGTAGTATAAGCGGAATAATTGACTCCGGGGCGTTCAATTATTAGAATAATAACTCCGCTTCGCTTCGTGACCGCATCACCACCTCGGGTGTGCATTATTATTCTAATAATTGAACGGCCCGTCCTCAATTATTCCTTACTTATTCAATGTAACATTCAAACAACTTCCCTCTGATTTAGGGCTCTAATCTAACCTAACCTAACCAAACCATACCTGTAGTATTGCGAGAACCACTAGTAGTTCACATTATTATGGTCCTGCCCCACCCCTTCCCCCCACGTGAATGACAGGGTAGCCATAGTGCTGCTAATGTCATCAAAATGTTTCCAGGGCCCACCAGATATGCTGTCAGACATAAAAGACCTGAGACATAAACCTTTGTATATAAAAAAAAAATATATTCTGGAGGTTTAAATTGCTGGGGTCAAATTGACCCCAGTGGGTAACAAATGTTACTAGATTTGAGGGTAACAGGAGGGTTAAATACTCTCCTCCCATAAATTTTGTATTTGAAATGGAAACAATAAACCTGTCCACCCCTTTTCAGGGCTAATTTTAGCTATTTTTAACTGCGTGTCTTTAGTAAATCCTGACAGTAGTTTATTAAGGCCAGAGAGGGTTTTGCGCTTGCACAAGCTGTTAGTAATTCTGGCTCTTAATGTTAATAAGGTTGCTTACACCATAATTTAGTTTTACACAAAAAATTCCAAACTGCCAACATAAAGTTTACCCCGTTTTCTTGACTTGCATGATCCAGTAGAGCTGCACGATTAACAATAATCATTAACTCTAACGCACTTCTATCAATATTCCTGAGAGGTTGACTAATGCCATAAAGTCTCAAAATATGCAGTTATTTCATCAATTTGCCAGCGAGTGTGCTTGAGATACACTGAAATGAATGGGGTTCAATGCAGGAACTATTGGTTGTTTGGAACTATTGGTCGCTCCGTGACACGCTTTACTTCCGCAGTCCTCAGTTCCTATGGAAGTCTATGGGAGTGTCGTACCTCTGTTTTTCAACGGCTCTGCTCCCGCCTATAGAGTGGTGCAGGTATGACATCACTTTGTAGGCCAAAACGCAGAAGTGAGTTAGCATTTTAGCACTTCCGGTTCCCTCGTCCCGAAGTCAATGGGTTTTTTGATTGGGGTTTTGGTTAAATGGCTGAAATAAGGTCTGTGGTGAACACAAGCTCAAGACACTTTCACGCTTTGTACAATACAACAAAGACACAAGTGAAATAGACCTACCTGAAAATCTTTAAGCGCTATAAATAAGAAATACTACATAAAATGTGTAAAGTAATCAAATGTATAAAAATCAATGCATAGTATTTAACTGTAAATTAAATATACATTTATTCTAACTATTTAATTTAAAAAAGCCACAATATGTAATTTTTCGCAGCTAGAGGTCGCTTATTCAAAACAAAGGCATAATGACCAACACAATCTACCAGTTAGCGTCTGGTTTAAGTGCTTTTTTGCTGTGGTAAATAATGGTGCAAACATCAGTAAATTGACAAGGGCCATTATGAGTGATGACGAATTGATTTCGCTGAGCTTTATTTATGTGGCACACAGCTTTTTTCGGTCAAGCATATGTGGGGTAACGCAGCGCTGTTTTATCATATTAGATACATTATTTGAGTGTGTTGAAAGTTATGTTACGATGTTACTCTGTGCATTCACTCGGTGGCTACTATGAGACACTTGTTGCACACTGCAGTAAGATAGATCAATATTAGGCATGGTGAAACATGGTACTCACACGGTAAATCAAGAAAACCAGATTTAAAGGTCCCGTTCTTCGTGATCCCATTGTTCAAACTTTAGTTAATGTGTAATGTTGCTGTTAGAGCATAAATAATACCTGTAAAATTATAAAGCTCAAAGTTCAATGCCAAGCGAGATATTTTATTTAACAGAAGTTCCCTTTCAAAGCCTACAGCGAACGGCTGGCTTGGACTACATCCTGGTACTTCCTTCATAAATGACGTCAGTAGAACAGACTAACCTCCGCCCACAAGAATATGCGAAAAAAGGGGCGTGGTCTTGTTGCTGTCCCACGTGGAGAAGAGGACGGTCGCGTGGAGAAAAGGAAGTGTTGCGTTTGAGTGCGTTTGACGCCATGTCGTCGAGACGCTGTTATTTTCATCCCGGAGTCAAATCACCTTTGTTTGGCTTTCCCAGGGACGCTCTAGAGATCATTAAGTGCATATATCTCCCGTTAAGAGGCGTGACCTTTCCACGTGCGCTAAGCTGCTGTCGAATCACAACACAGGAACCGCTGGCACGTTCGCTAAGCTGCGGTCAAATCACAACACGGGAACCGCTGGCACAATCAGAACTCGTTACGTATTTCTGAAGGAGGGACTTCATAGAATAAAGGAAGTCATCAGCCGTTTTTAGGACAGTGAGAACAGCGGTATACAGATAAGTAAATTGTGTTAAAAATACTGTTTTTTTTTACACGCGAAACATGAACACATGTTATATTGCACACTGTAAACACAATCAAAGCTTCAAAAAAATACGAAGAACGGGACCTTTAAACAATAAGACTAACTGTGTTAACTATATCACAATGATTTTTCTGTCTATAAGTCTCCACACAGTTGCTCACCTGTCTAATAAAACACACAATATATTAAAACATCTTTGGTGTTTCCATGGTTTCTATAAAATAAAACCGAGGGTAATCGAGGGTATGATGTCATTGATAGGCGACACACAGTCACGGTCCGTGTCCTGCTTAAAATTGCTTATTTGTCTGGATTTAAACATTCTTGGAAACATTTGGGATAATGCAAGTACACAAGTCAACAACATATATAGCAGGATATTATATTCCAAAAATCGTACATGTTATGCCTTTAATAACAACAACAGAAAAATGTGGGTGCTGTCACTTTAAGATCGACTGCACAGATCCATTATACTTGTGCATTATACTCAACAGTTTAGTTCACTTAAGACATAAATTACCATTTACTTGCAAATACATGGTCACTTTGACATAAAGGTATGAGTATTTAACTGTTCAAGCCCAATTAGGCGGCAAAAGGCACTCAGTTCAGTTCTCACCTGCTCTATGAGCAGACAGTGCTGAGAAACAGTCTCTCAGAGAGTGTGTACATATAGCAAAATGAGTTGTCTGTCGCTGCTTATTGTGCGTCATTGGTCTAAGATAAGGATATAGATCAGGGGTGGCGAACTCCGGTCCTGGAGGGCCACTGTCCTGCAGAGTTCAGCTCCAACCCTGATAAAACTCACCTGCCTTTAGCTTTCTAGTAACCCTTCAGACCATGCTTAGCTTGTTCAGGTGTGTTTGATTAGGGTTGAAGCAAAACTATGCAGGACAGTGGCCCTCCAGGACCAGAGTTCGCCACCCCTGCTATAGATGCTATTGCTCGGCAAAAGGCAGATTTGAACCTGTGTCGATCACGTCAAAACCTAGATCACTAAGCCTTATGCTTTACTGACTGCACCACTGAAGATGTTAAAACTATGATATAGAGACGATAGTCCAAAATCTCTATCGGTTTATCTTGTCTACCGGTATCTCGCCCATCTCTACATGATTCAATGACTCCCTCATAAAGACTTCACTTGTTTCGTTAATGGATCAATCAGTGTTTTTGAACAGATCTCTTGAATAAATGATTCAATGACTCACTTGTTGATGAATCACTCATTTAAAATGGGTTGTGAATAGCTTTTCATGTTACATTCAAAGTGGTGCTAAAGTTATAACACATTTCATAGCAAGTTTGATAGAAATTATTGTGACAAGGAATTTGTTTTTGCTACTGTACCTTTAAGATTGGTAATGGAAATGATGTTATAAATGGCCGCTTTTAGTTTGTATCAGTCGAGTCAGAGTAGTGGTTGATATGTAAACTTAGGCAAACGTGCGTTAACGTGATGATAGTTCTGACATTATAACCATAGTGTTGTGATTGACCCATTTTTGCAATGCAGTTATATAAAGATTCAAGGCGGACTGGCAAGGAACAGCATTGTGTGTGCATTGTGTATCAACTACTTTAATAGAGCAAGGTAACTCCTGTTTTCCATGAAATGTCCCATTTCAGTATATGAACATGAGGTTCATTACACAGAAATGCCATAATTGTCAGGCCTCCTCAGTTTTAAATAGTGTACGGACTCATTTGAATTGCTAATGTGGGGACCTTGTTAAAAACAATACTGAGCCACTTTTTCTTCATGTTGTGATTCTTAGTAAGTTTATGCAGATGCTACACACAGCACATCATTTGGCAAACGTTCTCATATTGTGTTTAGACCTACGTTTTTGTTTTTACCTCATGACTGTGCAGGCCAAGTTGCTAAACACCGAACAGCCCTTGTTGGTGTGTAAATGTCGGTGGTCATATATGCTAATGTTTCTAGTTTCTGACAGTAGAAATTGAAGTATTTTGGAATGAGCCATTTTTGTAGCTCAGTTTGTTTTAAACGAGTCTTTTTGGACTAGGGAAGAGATTTTGAGTTGTTTAAGGGTGATTTTACACCTGGTGTGCAATTGATTTCGGAAACAGCATTCACATCGTCCAGACAAACCAGACTTTGACGTCAAACGTTTCGGTTAGAAAGAAAGTAAGAAAAATACTCACATTTATTTTTCCCTCGAGCGCCCAACAGCATGCAATTCAAAGCTTTGATTCAACAGGCAAAATGTGTCCGACTCTCGCTTTTGCACTCACTTTGTCACCTTGCAGCCTAGGTGCATGTGATAAGAACAGCACATGTGGAAATGCACGTAATTATGTGTTTATGTGTGGATTATACCAGTCTGTGTTCATTTGTAGCGATTGCAAGCATCCCATGGCGCAGATCAGAGCAGATGTTGTGGGCACACCCATATGTGTTAGGTCGCAAACCTCAGCTTACCGGCAGATTCCACCGGAGGCTGCCATATGGTCACATATAGAGGTGAATCGGAGGCTCAAATCTATCAGGACCAACAGATTAGAGCGAGACCGCTGTACAATTAATATTCCTGGATTCAATTAAATAGAGCACTCTGTCATCATTTACTGTTAACTTGGTTAATGGCACTTTTATGGAACAGCCTCTCTCTCTGTTGAATGTGGCAAAATTGATGTCACCTTATACAAATACATTTGTACCTTATAATTGTATTTGATCAGACTATTGATTTAAGATGCTTTTTAATGTATGCACTTTGTAGCATGCACTCTAGAGTGGTTTTTGATTAGACAGACAGACAGACAGACAGACAGACAGATAGACAGATAGATAGATAGATAGATAGATAGATAGATAGATAGATAGATAGATAGATAGATAGATAGATAGATAGATAGATAGATAGATAGATAGATAGATAGATAGATAGATAGATAGATAGATATGATTAGACAGACAGACAGACAGACAGACAGACAGACAGACAGACAGACAGACAGACAGACAGATAGATAGATAGATAGATAGATAGACAGATAGATAGATAGATAGATAGATAGATAGATAGATAGATAGATAGATAGATAGATAGATAGATAGATAGATAGATAGATAGATAGATAGATAGATAGATAGATAGATAGATAGATAGATAGATAGATAGATAGATAGATAGATAGATAGATAGATAGATAGATCTATTTGCACAAACACCTTACAGCAGTCGCTCCTCCGTTTCTCTGGCCACTCTGTGTCTGCGCTCGCTGCGGATGCCTCCCCATTACAAAAATGTATTTTGCTTATTAAATGCAAAGTTTTTAACTTCTAAAGCATTTCTAAATTAAGTTCATATTTCCAACAAACAAAATTCTGAGCCAAAATAACGAAGGGGTGCTCAAGTAGGCTATAAGGCGCTTTCCTTGCCATTAATGCTTAATAACACTCCTATGTCTCCGATGCAGTGGCCGGGACATAAACCTACCAACATCCGTGGCATAATTTTTGGAATGGCTTATCGAATATTGCTGAACTACTGCACAATGTTTCAAACGAATGGAAAATTCTGAACAAAGACTTCGTTTTGGTGAGTGATTCGTTAAATGTCTCTAACATGACCGTTGCAGCTTGGCAAGTTTTCTCATGTGAGATGTTATGCGCACACACTGAATTTGGCTTCTCAGCGAGCACTAAAGTTGTTTTTCTTCTGCATTAGCGTATGTTTTAAAGATTTTTTGTGGCTCTAACCAAAGTAAACTTTTTTTTGCTTTAAAAAACATTTTTTGTTAAAATGTTCTAAAGAAACAGAAAAATTGTCACACTTAACGTTAGTTGTAAATTGAGAACTGTTTATTCTTAATGATTGTTCTTTGCAATTGTATGTATGGCTTATTATGTTTCATTAGAGCTTGTTAATCTAATAACTTTGTTCATAAAATAAAAGTATTGAAAGAAATCTTCATAATCATTTTTAATATGGCAATACTGTCAAACAGATTCTAACTATAAACCAAAAATATATTAGTTCCAATTTTGGTTAAAATTTAAAATTCTTGTATTTGCACAGCAGGATAATAAGTTACCAAAAATGTATGTTAAGAATCGTTTTGGGAATCGGATCGTTACTCCCAGAATCGGAATCGGATTGAATCGTTAAGTGCCTTAAGATTCCCACCCCTAATGTGTGATAGATGACGCATACTCAGAGCAGATTTAAACACATCTAGACAGAGCGAGCATTTTGCATGAAAGAAAGAAGGAAATGTATCACAAACGCAGACTCTTTTAATACCCAGAAAATTGTAAAAATGTGTTCTCATCTCATGCAGTAGAAGTGGTTTCAGTCAAAACGTTGCATCTGTAACTGCATGAGAGAGTGTATACTAGGGGAGCGCGGGGCACAACCTAACGCGGGGTTAGTTGTAACACGCATGTTTGAACCCTTTCCACACATGCCAGAATGACGAAACTTAGTGTATTTACTAGTTGCCATATCAACATTATTTAGAGAAAAAATAGTGCCAAAATTAAAAAATCTCTGGAAGATATTACTGAACATGTATTTAACCATAGCAAAAGTACATTTCTTACTTAAGTTTAGTTCCCCTTCATGGGAACTTTTGCTGCCTCACTGCTTTGGGAACGCCCCTGCGTGATTGCTTAGTGAAGCACGTATGTCATCAGTCCAATAGAGAGACGGAACGTCATAGACGGGTGACGTAATCGACCGGAAAGTATAAAGCATCCCCGGAAACACACGCCCACAGCTTCTGTTATCTTCAGCAAGCGCTCTGTGTCTGGTGTCTAATATTGTCAGCTCTGTGTTTGTGTCTGAGTTCAGACTGTCTTGTTTTCAAAAAATTACACACACACTGACTTTGCAGAGAGAGAGAATATGGCGAGTGAACAGCAGTTCGTTAGATGTGTTCCTCCCTGCTCACGTTACATCACGAGCGGGGATACACATCTAATGTGTGTTGTTTGCTTGGGTGAGCAGCACGAGCATTGTGAGGCTTTTCCTTTGCGTGTGCTGCGATCCCGCTGGGCGCTCTTTGAGGAGGGGTCCCAGTTCGCACTCCCCGCGGCTCGGGCCCCGCTGTTACTGAGGCACAGCGGCTGCTCACGACGTGGGGATCGCAAATGGATCTGTCGGGTGGGCTTGAGACAGGCCCCGCCCTATCTCAGCCTTCTCCCGTCAGATCCACGGCTGCTTCTCTGGGTTCGGGAGCCCAGGGGGCGGCTTCGTTGCTGCAGTTATCATCCTCCGAGGAGGTTGATGTCTGCAGTATCGAGCCGGGGGTTGAAGATTCACCACTTCAATCCCCCACGAGTGAGGAGCTTGCAGAGGTTTTGAGCAGAGCGGTGGCCAGATTAAACATTGACTGGCCAGCGCAGGATGTTAACCAGGAGTGCGCCGCTGTTAGAAGTAGGCTCGATGATCGCTTCCTGCCTGCCTGCTCTGCTCAGCCTCCGCGTCGGACCCTTCGGTTATTTGCGGATCTCCACACCGCGGTGTCGAGATCGTGGAGGCGGCCCATGTCAGCGAGAGTTTTCAGTCCCCATACATCTGTGTATAGTAACATCGGGGGACTGAAAAGACATGGGTATGGTTCGGTGCCAAGGGTGGAAGAGACGCTTAAGAGCCATCTCTCTCCCAAATCGGCATCAACCATTAAGGCTCCGTCGCTGCCCACTAAACCGCTAAGAGTGAAAGCATCAGCGTTAGTGGGTAAATCATACTCGGCTGCAGGTCAGGCCGCCACATGACTGCATACTATGGCTATAGTGCAGGCATACCAGGCTGACCTACTGAGGGATCTGGGGGAAAGCACTGAGATCGGGGCTGATGTGGTCAGTGAGCTCCGATCCTCGGCAGATTTAGCTCTCCGTGCCACCAAGGAGACAGCCAGATGTATTGGCCGTTCTATTAGATTAGATTCAACTTTATTGTCATTACACAAGTACAGGTACATGGCAACGAAATGCAGTTTAGGTCTAACCAGAAGTGCAATAGCAGCAAGTGCAGGATATACAATGGTTGCATAAGTGCAGGCCATGGATATGTACTGAATATATATAAATATGTATAAATAGAGAGATGGTTATTACTATAAACAGAACTGAATTTACAGGTGAATATGTACAGTGAATACATATACAGATGGCTATTACTATAAACAGAATTTACAGGTGAATATGTACTATAAATATAATATACAAATGGCTATTACTATAAACAGAATTTTACAGATAGAGGTATACAATAATATGTTAGGCTAAGATGAGGAATATAGCAGTGGATTAAGGTAGTGCAATAAATTATAAATTATGAACAGAGCTATCCGAAAGAAAATGTAAAAGTGCAGTGGAAAGTGGTTGCATATTACAGTTAGTAGTACTGTGCAAAATGCAAATGTAAACAGTTGGTACTATAAATACAGTCGGCAGTGCAAATGAGCATGATCCAGTTAAGATATGGTAGTGCAGAATGCATAAGTAAACAGTTGTTACTGTAATAAACAGTCGGTAGTGCAAATAACAAAGTGAAGGCAGATGTGAGGTAGGAGAGTTAGCAGTTTATGAGGGAAGTGGATCAACGGGGGTTTGAGTTCAGTAAAGAGACAGCTCTGGGGAAAAAAAGTTATTTAGTCTACTGGTCCTGGTCCGGAGGATCCTGAAACGCCTGTCGGAGGGCAGGAGAGAAAACAGTCTGTGGGCTGGGTGAGAGGAGTCCTTGAGGATGCTGCGAGCTCGATGCAGACAGCATTTCCTCGATGGCAGACAGTAGAGTCCCTGTGATGCGCTGGGCAGTTTTCACCACCCGCTGCAGTGCCTTGCCCTCTGCAACAGAGCAGCTCCCATACCATACTGCGACACAGTTGGTCAGGATGCTTTCTATTGCGCAGCGATAGAAGTTCACCAGGATAGCCGAGGAGAGCTGATTCTTCCTCAGTGTCCTCAGGAAGAAGAGGCACTGGTGAGCCTTCTTGACCAGGCTGGAGGTGTTGGTCGTCCACGACATGTCCGCCGAGATGTGGATCCCCAGGAACTTGAAACTGGAGACACGCTCAACAGCCATTCCATTGATGTGGATTGTGTCGTGTGTGCCTCTTGACTCCTTCCTGAAGTCCACGATGAGCTCCTTCGTTTTGGTGGTGTTGAGGAGCAGGTTATTTTCAGTGCACCATGTGGCCAGGTGCTGGATCTCCTCCCTGTATTCAGTCTCATCGTTGTTGCTGATGAGCCCAATCACCGTAGTGTCGTCCACAAACTTGACGATGGAATTAGATCCATACACAGGCTTGCAGTCGGAGGTGAAGAGGGAGTAGAGAAACGGACTTAGCACACAGCCCTGTGGTACACCAGTGTTGAGTGTGATGGACGTGGAGCAGGTGGATCCTGATCGAACATTCTGTGGTCTGTCAGTTAGGAAGTCCAAAATCCAGTTACACATTGAAGTGTTGATGCCCAGATCTCCAAGTTTGGCTATTAACTTGGTTGGGATGACAGTGTTGAATGCTGAGCTGAAGTCAACAAACAGCATGTGTGCATAAGTGTTCTTATGGTCCAGATGGGTGAGCACAGAGTGCAGTGCCATGGAAACTGCATCCTCTGTGCTCCTATTGCTGCGATAGGCAAATTGGTGTGAGTCCAATGTGGATGGTAGAGAGTCTTGTAGGTGTTCCAGGACCAGCCACTCAAAGCACTTAATAACAATGGGTGTGAGTGCTACAGGGCGGTAGTCATTAGGGCACCTCGGGCTAGAGTGTTTCGGCACTGGCACAATGGAAGTGTGTTTAAAGCATGATGGTACAGCTGCTTGGGCAAGAGACAGGTTGAAAATGTCTGTAAAAACCCCAGCGAGCTGCTCCGCACATGCCCTGAGAACACGTCCAGGGATGTTGTCTGGTCCAGCAGCCTTGTGTGCGCTGATCCGGCTCAGTGCCTTGCAGACATCTGTGGAGGAGAGTGTGATTGGTGGGTGGTCAGCTGAGGGTTTGAGCTTTGTGGCAGTTTCTCTGTTGTTTCTTTCAAAGCGAGCATAAAAGTAATTTAGCTCGTTCAGGAAGTTGACATCAGTGGCTGCGGGGGTGGAGTGGGTGGGTTTGTAATCACTGATGGCCTGAATGCCCTGCCACATGCGTCGAGGGTCAGAGTTGGAAAAGTGTCCCTCTATCTTTAGCTTGTAGCAGTGCTTGGCCTTTTTGATGCCCCTCTTCAGGTTTGCTCTGGATGTGCTGTAGGCTTGTGCATCTCCTGATCTGAAGGCAGTATTGCGTGACTTCAGCAGGAGTCGCACTTCCCTGTTCATCCAAGGCTTCTGATTTGGGTATGTGGTGATCTGTTTCTGGGTTGTAACACTGTCAATGGTGGTATTGATATGATCCAATACAGAGGAGGTGTAGGAGTCAATGTCCGTGTGAGCGCCACTGGTGGCTTGAGAAGCAAACATACTCCAGTCTGTGTTTAGAAACCTTTCCTGGAGTGTGGAATCTGCCCTCGCAGGCCACACCTTGATGGTCTTCACTGATGGCTTCACACGGTTGATGAGGGGTGCATATTTGGGTGTGAGAAACAAAGAGAGGTGATCTGACTGTCCCAGGTGGGGGAGGGGTGTTGCAACGTAAGCTCCAGCCATGTTTGTGCTTACGTTGCAACACCCCTCCCCCACCTGGGACAGTCAGATAACCTCTCTTCTATGGCAGCCTTGGTGGTCACGGAGAGACACCTTTGGCTAAATCTGACCGAGATAAAAGAAAGATATAAGAGTTTTCTGCTTGATGCGCTGGTGTCTCCTGAGGGCCTGTTCGGTGACTCCGTTACTACGGTCACCAACAGGTTCCAGGAGGCATAGAAACAATCGGCGGTGCTCAAGCAGTTGTGGAGGTGGGGTGTGTTGTAACACTGAGTTACAATGAGCCCCTATTAGAAATATGCCATTATATTCTATACTTTTATGAATTCTTTTGAGAAACCATGAGAAAAGGGTGAATAATGTCTGAGAGTTAATGTTCAGAAATTATGAATTATTATTATTATGTTTTTAATTATGCTGTTTAGCTGTATATAGCGATGTGTTTGTAGTCAAACTCAAAAATGCTTATATTTTTAATGATAAAAAAAATGCCATTATTTGATTTTAAAAAGTTAATAATTGTATTTTGTTGACAAAATATTTTAGTTTGTCTTGGATATTTTTTTGATTATATCAGATAACACTTTAAACTGTCAATTGGTCATGTTACAATGTGCCCCACCACATGTTACAATGTACCCCACCTATGGGGCATGGTCACATTTCACTTCCATTCTTTCGGGGTAAATCAAGAAAATAGTATACACTAGTATACACTGTATTAATGAAACAAAACCACATAATTATACTAGACATGTGTGCAATTAATGTGGGAAAAAATAAATACTCTGAACCCCAAGTGGATTTACACAAACTGAGAAAGTCAAAAAGTGTTAGGTTTTGCCCCGCTCTCCCCTATATATATATGAGCCGCAAGTTTCCCGCTGACTCTTTGTAAGCTTTATTTAACATCACATCTGACCTAACATATGGAATACTTTGAGTCAGATAAGGAAATTATTATTTTTGACGTCACTATAAGGAAATAATCTGATTTATTAATAAAGTCATGTAAACGCGGTTTACTTGCGTTGTCGGTTTACTGGTTTGCATGTAAACTGGGAAAACTGGTTATTTCAATAAGCTGATATTTGTTATGAGTTATCAGCTTACTGGTGTGCATGTAAATGTGCTCATTGATTGATTTTCTTCACATGACAATGGAATATAGATATATACAGTGAGGAAAATAATAGGGATGCACCGATATGAACATTTTGGCCGATACCGATAACTGATAATTCTTTATATTTTAAAGCCGATAACCGATATATTGGCTGATAAATCTAAATACAAATTTTAATAAACTCTTGAGAGCCTGATTACAAAAACAAAAGGCTTACAATTAAAAGCCATGTCCCAAACACGTCAACATAAATCAAACCTATACACTACAGTAGCCTATTTGAACCAGTGTAAGATTCCTTACCTTTTCAAATTAATTTTACACTCCTATGGCCAACTTACTTTATAAAAAAAAATGTTAACACTTTACAATAAGGTTTAATTTTTGTTAGTATTAGTTAACCAACAATGAATGAACAATACTTCAACAGGATTTATTCATCTTAGTTCATGTTGATCTCAACATATTCAGACCCAAAGTTGTGTCTTTTAACATTAGGTATGCACTGTGAATGGTCTGCTAATAAACACGAACATTTTATTATTAAAATAAACAAAGGTTACTGCCCTCTGTTTGTTCGTGTTAGTTAATGCATTAACAAAAGAGACCTTATTTGTAAAATGTTACCAAAAATTATATTGCCTAAAAAATAAAAATAATATACCTAAATAATGCAAACAAGTTATTGAACAGCATTACTTAGGCTGCATAATAAAGAATCAGAATGCAAGTGCATGAAATAACCTCCGCACAGACAATAAGGAAATGGTTTTAATCAAACCGTATTGTTGATGGAAATGATACGAGAACAATAAGTGCTAGTTATAAAAAATAATGCTTCTGTGTTTTTGAAAAAAATATGTTTAATATTACAGTAATAGTAAACATCTTTAATATTAGTCTAGTCTATTAGGAATAATGTTGCTGTTTGAGAGCGCGCTGAAGCTGGAGAGAATGAACGAACAACCGTAAACTGAAGCGCTTAGAAGGTTAATTAACAACTAAACGCATCATGTATGAGAACAATCAGATATTTATACAAAATAAATATAATATAACTCCCTTATAACTCCTGTGGATGCTCTTCCCCTGTTTGAGAGCGCATGCTGAAACTGAAGATGATCCCCGGTACAATCTTTATTTATTAAAGATTTTATGTAGATTATATTAGACTTGTGCTGCATATGTTGCACATAACTGTATTTTCCTTTTCGAAGTGATTCCAATCATGATTTCCAAGTGGGAGAACTTGCAAAATAGCAGGGTGTTCAAATACTTATTATCCTCACTGTAAGTATTTTGTTGTAGAGTGATTGTTTTAAATGCCTGTCAAAAGTTTTGGTATATTTATATCCCTGGGCTCGGTTGCATAAAGCACCTTAAGTGTAATTTTCCCTTAAAGGTCTCATGACATGAAATTTTTATTTTATGAGGTTTTTCAACATTAATATGAGTTCCCCTAGCCTGAATATTGTCCCCCGAGTGGCTAGAAATTTTGATCTGTGTAAACTGAGTTCTGGCTATCTCTCTCTGCCTTTGAGAAAATGACAGCCCAGACGAGCTGATCTTGAATTTTCCTGTTATGACGTCATAACAGGAACGGTTACCTCCCTTTCCTCCGCCCAGAGAATTTGGCACGCCCATGCGAGCGCCATATTTGTTTGTCCTCGAGAGATCATGGCTTGTGAACAATTGAATGCTGGCAGTTTCTCAGTGTTTGGATGTACAAATGAAAACAGAAGTCTTTTTTCAGTTCCTTCTGATCTGTGATCAGTGATTTCTGATGTGTAGCTAATTATTCAAGTTCACACAGAACTTTATTATTCGTGATGGGGATTCTCTCTCTCCCGACAGAACGGTGTTTTCTATCTTGTGAGTGAGTGTTTTTGTATGTCCTCGTCGCATCTATCTGTTCTAAAATGTGCATACAGTCGTGAGTTTCTGCTCAACATCGGCAGAGCCACATCTTTAAAGATAAACTTCACGCACGCTGAGGCTCGGGCTGCACTGGCCGGTCGGCCTTCAACATCACCGACCCCCAGTACTGCATCTGGCCCACAGCGGAGGCACGAAACGCGGCGCAAGATTAAGCAGAAGGGGGTAAGCGTGAGGGTCTCCGGCTATACACACAATAAACTGGATTACATTCGGTTACTGCGATGTTGTCTTTGTTTGCGTGTGTACTTAATGCGCGTCACTGACACTTTTCATATGATAGGAAAATATCGAAAAATAATGCTATAATCAACACTTACTCGTAACTTGTTCATCTCCTGTAATGGTACATTACATGTGTTACAAAGTTGGTAATAAGGAGGAAGACGGACTCGGCGTGATTGAGACTCGTGTTTTTTCAGAACTCTCAGATACAAACAAAATAAACTAGCGCTGACAGCGCTCTCACAACTCGGTACAATATCACTTCGTCACTCCGTCTCTGGTCCATTGATGTCTGGTTCGCGAACGAATCGTTCTTTTGAACCGGTTCTTTTTAGTGAACCGGTTCTTTTTAGTGAACCGGTCGAACCAGTTCACCAAATCGGACTGAATCGTTCTAACCGGTTCGCATCTCGAGTCAGTGTTACTAACTTTCTGACATGAGTGACAGTCCCTCCGACTAGAAATAAACTAATAACCTGAAGTATATACTAGTAACTACAACAGTTCACTGAACTGAGACGTGCTGAGAGAACTGATGAGAAGTGACATCCATCTGACCTCGTTAAATCACGCCCCCTCCGTTCATTTCAAATGCAAAGATGTCAGCCAATCACAACAGTGGGCGTTTTTACTGAAG
Organism: Romanogobio albipinnatus; assembly: GCA_023566225.1. Taxonomy (NCBI): domain Eukaryota; kingdom Metazoa; phylum Chordata; class Actinopteri; order Cypriniformes; family Gobionidae; genus Romanogobio; species Romanogobio albipinnatus. The sequence goes on along the minus strand of CM042257.1, from coordinate 7,414,401 downwards.
TCTCACAGCAGACACACCCCTTGAAACAGGGCATTCAGCCAGAGGGCAAACATCAGTATAGAAAAAATGCCTTTTATTTCTAAATTATGACATTTTATGATGTAAAAATCATACTAACAATATACGTACACCTCAGAATACATTATAAAATAAAATAAAAAATCCATGCCATGGGACCTTTAAGTTCGCCCTTATGTTTCCCTTAAACCTAAGGGTGTTGCAGAAAAAAACCCTTAAGTGTTACTTAAGGGTTTCTTTAAGTGAAACGTCATAAACACTTAGAAAAACTCACATAATTAAAGAAGTCGTTTGACGTTATAACAAGTCATTAATGTCTTATATGTTTCATATAATAGAACCGAAGCTATAGATTGTGAATTTAAAAATTTCTCGTGTACCAGCGGCAAAAGTCAGGAGGACTAGCCGAGGTAAGGCTGTTCCAGGCGGGTTACATGAGCGCGAGCTCCCGGTGATCGCCGGGATCGCACAACATTTTTAAATAGGCGCTATCTTTAAAATTAAACCACAGATTTGAGCTTTAAACAACTACATTCTCGACTGAACAACTCTTTAAACTACATTTCATGACACAATAACAGTAGTATTTTTCAATTTTGCGGCCGCACACAACCACTATTAAAAGCGCAAAAGGACCCGCGTCAATTTCCCTTGCTTTTTACGCGTCCATATGGCTTTGGATGCGCGAATGCATTTTAAGTTTAAGTGTCAAACTAGACGCAAATTTTGCCTCTATTCGCGTTTGGTGTGAAGGCAGCATTAGTGTTAGTGTTTTGCGTATCTATGGCAACAAGACTTTTATAAAGTGAGTCCAGGATCGCTGTCGTGAAACACTTAAATGTTTCCCTTACCTAAGAGAACCGTTTAAGAGATTATATGCAACACCCTTAAGTTATTCTCTTCGGTAAGGGGAATTCGCCCCTTAATTATCATACTTGAGGGAAAAACTCAAGGTGCTTTATGCAACCGGGCACTGGCCCTTAAAGCTACAGTCTGTAACTTTTTGCGCTCTAGCGGTTAATAAACAGAACTGTATGCGTCTTGTCTTCTCTCTGTTTATGTCTATGGCGAGTCACGCAGGGACTGTGTTCCTCCACAGCGGTTCCTACCAGACCGGTCTGAAATAGTCCCAATATAAACGCTTATTATAAATGTACCATAATGATTCAGGGTAAGACAAAACCACGGTTTGGAAAATGGATTCATGTTGTACATTCTCATTATATATTTTTTGTTACGGACAGCAGCTTTAATGTCACATAAAAAAATAAAATAAAAATAAACAAAAACCAAACAAACTGTGGCTGTACACTACATGTTGTCTAAGCTGCAATGGGCCCATTTTTTGCCAGAAGCCAAAAGACCAGAGAACAGACTCAGTTCAGATGCTGTAATAATTACAGTTAATTCAAGTTAATGTGTTCATGTTATTTTTGTCTGAACAAAATGGATGGGCAAGGCCCCGATCAGACAGAAATAGTTTTTTTAGCAAGAGGCGCCTTTTTTTAACAGGTTTCTGTTGGCAGAGAGTGTTATGTGCGCTGCTTATACCCCCCGGGCGCCTCGCATTTTAACCGCCTGCTGCGCCTCACGTTTTAGTAGGAGCGCTCTGAGCGCCTGAAGTTTTAAACTGAAAATTAACTCTGAGCGGAAAAGTGCCCGACGTCATCGCATTTTTTTTCTATTGTCCAATCGAATGAATGGAGAGGCTGGCCATCCGTTGTGGTGACCGTTACCTTGATGAGACTGACACGACAGCTGATTCTGGGGTTTCCTAGCAACATAAAAAAAGGCAGCGCACTGCTATTTTCTAAATTGAAAAACGTCGACCAATAAAAGGCAGTTCAGTGCGTTTTCGAACCTGAAAAACACGTTCTGTCTGATCGGGGCCTTAGACTAGTTATTTCATGCGGCCAACATGTTTAGTGAAAAATATAATAATAATAATAATAATAATAATAATAATAATAATACAAAAATATATAAATAATAAAAAGCTAAATATGTGCATAAGAATTTTAGATTCAAACTTTTTCTGGGTGTTTATACTATTTTTGAAGCATTAAAAGGCTTTAGCACTTATGAGGTCTACTTATGATCAATGCCAACCAAGTTATATTCAGCAGGCTGTGACGCCCCCATGTTGGAAAGTCTGGACTCAAAGAAAAGCCAGTTTCTTGTTTTACATTTCAACGTAGTGTTGGCATTCATAGACGTTCATCTTATAAATGAGAATGACTTGAAGGCAGCATGGGTGTCAAACCAACATGTTTATATTAGAGCTCCTTTCTCGACACTGGAATCAACACATATATTTGCATCGTACTTCCGTTCATGTAGGTGTAGATAAATCACAGTGCGTCTTGGCCAGTTACGAAACATGGTAAACATGGTAATGAAGTGCTAATTTCCAGCAGTGTTTGCTAAAAATGAGTGCTATATTCCCAGATCTTTTCTTCTTTCTCTCACAGCTCTCTCTTCATTGATCACAGGTACATGGTTTGCTCGCAGATGGCTGTAAGGCCAGCTAATCTTGCCGTAGTTAAATGCCATCTGCCTGAACTAGACACCAGGCATTCAAATGGCCACTGTGAATTATGACCAGAGATGTATAAAGTACTAGAGACCCAGACTTGAGTAAAAGTACAAGTGCTCTATCAAAAAAGTGACTTGAGTAGAAGTTGAAGTGCTCTTTAAGCACCACACTTAAGTAGAAGTACTAAAGTATTCAATATTTTTTGTACTTAAGTATTGCAAGTAGTTTATTTTAAAATGTACTACTCAAGTACTGAAAGTAAAAGTGCAAGTATTGTGTTATGTAGTTATTAAAGAAAGTAGTCAAAAGTTTGAACATTATATTGTTTTTATTATTTTAAATGATTAACCTAAAGGACAATCACAATGTTGTTAGGTAATTTTAGGTAATTTTTCTACACATTGTCATATAAATAACCTGAAAATATTGTAGTTCATTAAGATTGAATCTTACTAACCACTCTTACTTTAAAAAAATGGGGTAAGCACACTTATATTCTCATTTCAAGAGGTGTTATAAGTAAATTATTTGTTTGTAACACTTTACAATATGGTTTGATTTGTTAACGTTAAATTAGTTAATGTATTAGACTAATGACTAACATGAACTAACCATGATCAATACATTTGTTACTGTATTTATTAATCTTTGTTAATCTTAGTTAATTCTATTCTACATTACTCACCAAACAAATAAGTTTTTGGCGGCCGCCACAGAACGCAGGCGCTCCAACCGGGGGCGAACGCTCTTAAAGGGGCCACACTATTTTCCTACTCGTTACAATACCTAACATGTCTGTGATATTTGTTTATTTGTCTTGCCTCAAGCTATAATGCAAATCGACTTTTCAAATTTGAAGATTCATCTATGGTAGCTTGATATTATATTGACGATATATGGTTATTACCTACCACTCAAACATTGAATTGAAGTATCATATAGATTCTGTAAAACGGTAACCAATAGACTAGACTGCTATAATGACGCTGACTTGTAAACGTGAGCATCGCGATCATTTGGCGTTTGGAAAAAAAAAAACCCCATGAAATTATATTCATATGACATGCTGAAACATATGCCACTGTACCTGGGATGAAGACATTTCACACGCGACGCAAGCAGAACACCTGCATGTGAACTCCTCCTGCAGTGTTCAGGGCTATCATAGTGTCATGTCAACAAATGCACGTGCGATGCATCCCCTGATGTAGGATGACAGAGTTTACGACAGTAGTAGAGGACAATACTGTTTCCCAACTGTAGGGGGACCCCGAGAGCAAAACCTACCTAGTGCTGCTTTAACGCGCTGCGTGACAGCCTTTATGATAGCCAGCCAGTTAACGTTACGTGAACACCGCAGCATGTCGCTAGTTAGCAAAAGGGCCTACTTATAGCTCAAGCTGGTGTGATTTGTGATGATATTTCTAACATACCTTGATATGTTTCTTCAAATTTGACGGTGAATTTTTGAAGGCTATTATTATTACAAAACCCTTTGGGCGGCAGAGTAAGCACTTCATTCTATATGAATTATCTTTCACTCCGACATAGAAGAACATGGACTCTAAGTAGGGCCAGGGGTGGTCTCCTTCCTCACTATCACAGCCACGATCACTTGAAGTTGAAGGGGTGGAAGGTGGTGTTTTTGGTTCGTCCATCTTTTAAGCTGATCAAAAGGCAGAACGGGAGCACGCGCAATCTTCTTAATCGCTTGATTCGCTCAATGATGTGCCAGCTTCATCAAACTTGCCATCTACCGTTCTGGCAGTGGAAGGCTAATGTGGGTTTGGAATGGAATGATTCGTAACATTTTTATAATTGTAACGAGTAACGATGCAGCACATTAAAAAAAATATCGGAGTAAAAGTATTAAAGTCATCGAAAATATGTACTGAAGTAAAAGTGGAAGTAGGAGAAAAAAAATAATACTCTAGTAAAGTACAGATACCGCCTTTTAGTACTTAAGTACAGTAGTGAAGTAGTTCTACTTCGTTACTATACATCTCTGATTATGACACAGACAATGACGGCACTCTTTTACCACCCGACGTGTACTTTTGAGAGTCCCAAGTGTTTGCGATTTGAAACACAAGGGCGAATCTGTCCGTAGCAGCAGAACTGATTAGACCCAGGTGCACAGATGACACATACACAGACTCATTCTTGCTTGACCACACAGGCACAGTGCAGGCATTCTGGGTAGACGGAAACTGCTGGTGAGGTCTGTTTGCCAGATTGCCACAGAGGCCCTATTTGCTTGCAGGCGCACACATACAAAGCTGTGACTATGTTTAAACCTAATGGTGGAGCAGCTCCAGGAATTAAGCGGTGCCCACACTTATCTGCTTCAGGGGCGGTTAAGAGCCAGTTAAACCCTCAGGAGGATCACTCTGCCCGGGGACAAAGGTCTGCGGCGTTCCCCTGGAAGCACATGAGCTTGATTTTTTTATATATATATTTTTTTAATTTAATTTGATTATTATTATTTTTTACGGTGACGCATTGCTGCCAAATAAAAAAAAATCCCCACTCAATTATGTTGTAATAACGAGATCTTATGTCGTTTTAACAACATCTTTTCTCGTAATAACGTGATCTTGTCGTTAAAACGACATCTTTTCTCGTAATAACGAGATCTTATGTCGTAAAAAATAGGCTCATCCGCTGCCTGTATCAGTGGCAGTGCCAATAGACCAAAATTGTAAAAATTGTTGTAATTTAGTGACGTAGCCTACTGTTCTTAACAGCCATGGGTAACGGGTGCCATGGATCGCTCATGATTAGCGCGTAGCTTGACCCCGGTGCAGCCACAAATATCATAACTATCTATAGGCCTACTGTAATTAAGACATTCAAGAAATGTATTAAAAAGAAAGACGCTTTCAGCCTTACTCAAAGGCCGCGGAAACAGGCCAGTGGGTTCGTTACGCACGTCAATCCATTCCCCAATCCATTGCTTCTTATGTATTAAATATACAGGCAATTAGTTTATGAAACCTTGATCAAAATTAAAATACAATTTATAGAAAACAAAATTAACTTTAAAGAAATGATTTCTGCAAAACAACACTCAATAAAAATATACGTCTGTAAAAATCAATAAAAATCACGTCTGACCCCACTCCATGTCTCCAGACATATTGCACGTTTTATAGCCTATATAGGCTACTCATGCCGACGAAAGCGCAAATTCTTTAATATTTATAATTTTTGCAATTTTTTTTACCACTTCATTATTTTGGCTCGGAATTTAATTTGTTGGAAATATGAACTGAATTTAGAAATTCAATTTGAAATTAAAAACTTTGCGTTTAATAAACACAATACATTTTTGAAGCGTTTGGAGTGGAGTTGGCTGCATGCAAAACGTAGCCTATTTAGATTCATAGTTAGGCTATATGTTTAAATATTAGCCTATTATATTATTGTTTTAATTTCATTTGTTGATGATAAAAAGTGAGCAGCATGAGTAAGATATAGGCTATAAGACGCGTAATATGTCTGGAGACATGGAGTGGGATCAGACATGCTTTTTATTGAGTGTTGTTTTGCAGAAATCATTTCTTTAAAGTGAATTTCGTTTTTATAAATTGTATTATAATTTTGATCAAGGTTTTATAAACTAATGGCCTGTATATTTAATACATAAGAAGCAAAATAAGAACGCCAGGAATGGATTGACATGCGTAACGAACCCACTGGCCTGTTTCCGCTGCCTTTGAGTAAGGCTGAAAGCGTCTTTCTTTTTAATACATTTCTAGAATATATGTATTACAGTATAACATACAATATATTACAGTAGGCCTATTATAAATAGTTATGATAGCCTATTTGTGCACCGGGGTCCGTAATTTCTAGGTTAAAGTTATGCCACTGATGCGAACATGAGCGGTCCATGGCACCTGTTACCCGTGGCTGTTATGAAATGCAGGCTACATCAATAAATTACAATACTTTCGTGCTGTGGGCATTTCCACTGATACAGGCAGCGGAAGAGCCTATTTTACTCTGAGCTTGCTTCTGCTTTTCAGACATGGAAGTGTGACAAATGCACATGGGCTATATGAATTCTCTAATGTGGATACAGGCATATTTTGTAGACATCACTGTACAACACATGTCCGTATTAGGAGAAAATATGTTGTTTTAACGAGAAAATTATGTTGTTTTTACAACATAAGATCTCGTTATTACGAGAAAATTATGCCGTTTTAACGACATAAGATCTCGTTATTACAAGAAAAGATGTCGTTAAAACGACATAAGATCTCGTTATTATGACATAATTGAGTGAAAAAAATTATATGTATGTGGCAGCAATGCGTCACCATAATTTGTAATGCTAATAGACAATAAATTTTTTTTTTAGCATTGAGGTATTCTATGTTAAATATGTGACCTTAATGCTAATAGATTTATTCATTCATTCATTCATTCTTAAAATCGTTATTCAATGTTTGTGTATTTAATAAGACCGAATCAACCCAACTGATAGTTAGATTACACCAACATAAGAAATCTGTAACCATTAGATGAGGTATAAATATCTTATGGTAACATTACATCATTTAATATATTCATTATTTATTTTGTTATTTTATTTTTACATTTTAAAGTGTTGTAGGTACAAAGTTAAGACGCCAATAATGACATGCACATGTATGCATGTGTGCATTATTAAAACATGCTTTGCTGCTGTTTTTGGACATTTTGTTGTTGTTTGTTTTGCCATCCTCTCTCTCCAGAACGTAATTTTTAGTTTTTTTTCCCCCTCTCGTTTTAACCCCGCTAACCTCATCAAGCCTGCCTGACACAAACATCGATCCCAAATCCTATTAGAAGCACTTCCTCTGCTCTCCAAAACCCCCAAACAAGTATGAGTGTGTCTGAGTAGCTTTTCACAAAGTAAACTGACAACTCTCTGAATGTTTATCCCCCCAAGTTCATAATTAAGTGCTTATACTAAGTGTGGATACATTAGATGCTCTGCCATGCTGAAGTGTGATTTTTTTTTACACAATGCTGGCAGCATGAAATAAAACTCAATAGATGTTCTGAGAACTGGGGAAAATAAGTGCAAAAAAGTCTTTCAAAGAATTGCAAATGTGAAATGAGGGGATAAACAACAAAAATGTCAGGTTGTCAATCTGTTTACAGTGGCTGAAAACTGAAGTGGTAAAATATAATGTGTTAAGCTGCAGCTTGTGTTGAGTCGAATGCTTTTGTTAAACTAACATGAAACCTGACAGTTGAGTTGCATAACATTTTCTTTGCTCCCTTCATCCCAGTATAAGAGTCCTGGGTGTCTTCTTTACCCTGCGGGCGGTATAATAGAAAATGACATGGCTCAGACACCTTTGTCGAGCAGACGTGGTGGAAATCTTGTATAAGTGACGCAATCCCTTTAATGTGATTTCTTCTCCTTAAGATGCTAAAAAGGGATTACTTCAAGAATTAGCAGCCAGTCTTTACCTGCAACATGTCACTTCCCAGAATGCACGTCTGCTTGCCTTTCCAGCTAGTATGAGAAAGCTGACTAGCCCACGATTTATCACCTGTACTAAAATGGCTGTGTTACAGTGGTGACAAAGGAAGCCACATTTGACTAGCTTGCCCTGTATTATCCCGTTACACAGGCTAATGAGGTAAGTGATTAGCATGTCAGCCTTCCTCCATTAGCATGCGCTGGGATTCACGATGATTTGTTTCGTCAAGTCATCGTTGTCTGTGCCTGCAATTCATCTGAGGCAGACAGCGGCGAGGGGCGAAGGGTATGCTAATGACTGTAAATCATTGATAAATACATTTTACAGTTGTTGTCACAAATGTACTCTTGTTGACTCTATTCAAGTACAATGTAAAAAAAACTGAAGCTTTAGTGGATAGTTTGTCTCTTAAAATTGCACAAAATATTATATATGAATTTTTGCAGTTGGTACAAAGACACTGTATTGACCGGTTACTATCAATAATCTGTATTTGCTTTCCCAGACAGTTTTATTTTAGTATTTTTTTAAGAACTATTGTAGTATTTATTAATATTTTGGCTTATTTTATAGCTTATAATTATATTATGAGATATTTTCAGTTGTCTTTTTTTTTTTTTTTTCAAAAGTTTTTGAGGAACTTAAACTAGAAAATGTAAAAAGTTTTGTATGTGCTAATATTACTTTTGTAACATAAACTTTCATTTTGGATGCGATTAATCGCGATTATTCGATTAATCGATTTGGCAGCACTAATACATACAGTTGTGGTCAGAATTATTGGCACCCCTGGTAAATATGATCAAAGATGACTGTAATAATAAATCTGAATTTTTTATCCTTTTGATCTATCATCCAAAAAATGTGCAAAAATCTAAACTTTCATTGAAGTAAAATAATGAAAAGTCGGGGGAAAATCACATTATGAAAAAAAAATAAATAAATTCTCCAAACACGTTGGCCATAATTATTGGCAACCCTAGAATTTTTGATGAGTAAAATATCTCTGAAGTATATTCCCATTAATATATATATATATATATTTTAGGGCTGTCAAAAGATTAATCACGATTAATCACATCCAAAATAAAAGTTTGTGTTTACATAATATATGTGTGTGAACTGTGTATAATTATTATTTATATATAAAAACACACACAAGCATGTATATATTTAAGAAAATATTTATATTTATATATAATATCAATTATATAAATGTATACAGTATATACATGCAAATATTTCTTAAATATATACATGAATAGTTATATAAACATAATAATTATACAGAGTACACACAAATATATTATGTAAACACAAACTTTTATTTTGGATGTGATTAATCGTGATTAATCTTTTGACAGCCCTAGTATATATATATATATATATATATATATATATATATATATATATATATATATATATATATATATATATATATATATATATATATATATATATATAAAATACTTTGTGATTGTAGACCAGTGTAATCAAAAACAGGGACCAGACAGTTATTCCAAAGATAATTTATATGGTTTATTGGTTTCCTCAAGATAAAAAATGCTGAAAATATTTCTCCTTTAAAATGTAAAGAATCAAATCATCGAAATTTGAAAGTTCTTTCATAATTTACTCACCCTCATGTTGTTTCAAACCTGCATAAGAAAGATCTGTTTTGTCCATACAATGCAAATGCAGTGAGGCCTGAAACAACAGGCATTCCTTATATGGTGGGAAAACATTTTTTTGTGTTCCACAGAAAAGTCATTCATATTTGAAACGGCATGAGGGTGAGTAAATGATGACACAATTTTATTTTATTTTTCACTATACTTTTACCTTAAAACAGTCTGCTGTTGCGAAATGCCAAACTAATTTAATATTATGTAAATTATATTCAAATGCATCTTGGATGTGTAGAATCCATGGATTTTTTCAGTTGAAGTAGAGCAGTATAGGCACAGACTACAAAGCTGTTCTTGTTTACCAGGTATTTTCTTTCAAACAATCATGTCTTGGCAGATCAAAGTGTTTTCAACGTCTAGTTGCTTTGAAAAACAACCCCCTGCTGTCTTACGAGTTATGGCAATACTAAAGATTTATTAAATATTTCATAGTCCTTAAGAGTGAACAGGTAAGACTGTCAATAAAAAACCCTGGAGCTCACAGACCTGTGCTATCGCAAGGACGTACTTAAATAATGAAGTTTTATGATGTGTGAAATAAGACTGTGCTCTGATACAGCAGGGATCATCTCACAGTTATGTTCTTTTGGTCTAGATATGGTATAAAGTCATGTGTATCTGAAAACGATGTTAGCATTGAGTTAAGTGTATGACACATTACTGTAGTCTGTGACTACATTCTTACACACACACACACTTTGTGTTTTCATGTTTTATGGGGACTTTCCATAGTCATAATGATTTTTATACTGGTGGTGGCATGGGCGTTGGAAGCAAAATAAATGTGGGTGGGTCTTCTCCCAGAATTTTTTTACTGGAGTAGATGCCATTACATTTAGTACAAATATACGGATATAAATTTACGGAAATCACCATATCATTGAGAGCGGCAATAGTGTAGGGGTAAGATGCATGGCATCAAGTTTTGATGCAAATCGACCCGAGGTTCGAATCCGCCTTTAGCCGTACCCACTCTACTTTCTTTTTACCATCACATAGATCGGAAAGGCATTTATTTTCAATAAAAATGAAGAAAATATTAGCACAGTGGAAATAAAGCACCTAACGTGTTTATCGGTTAGGGGTAGGTAAACAGACATGTGCTGAATTAGAGATGATAAAAGTGAGTGGGTCCAATATCATTGATCGTAAAAAGTGGATGGGTCTTGTCCCAACCACACACAATGGTTTCAACGCCCATGGGTGGTGGGTATTCAGTGTGTCAGCTTGCAGTGGTTGGCCTCTTATCTCAAAGACAGAACCTTCTCTGCGAGTATGGGGAAGTCTTCTTCTTTAGCAGTTCCCCTATTATGGGGTGTGCCCCAAAGGTCAATTTTAGAATCTTCTACCACTGCTATGTTGACGATACACAGTTTTATCTACCGGCAAAAAATTACAGTTCTTATCTCTTGGACGTACTGTGTGACTGTTTTGAGGAGATCATATGTTGGATGGCTAATAATATTTTGCAATTGAATGAAAGCAAAAGCGAAATTTAGATTTTCGGCCCATCCAGATCTTCATCTCCTTTTAGTTTAGGTTCGATCTAATCTCTGGTAAAGTGCAGCTTCTTTCACTTGAGATCGATTGCAAAATTAAAACTGTTTTTGTCTCCAAAAGATTTAGAGACCATAATCCACGCCTTCATAACATCACGTCTGGACTACTCTAATTCCCTGTACTGTGGCCTGCCTCAAACTACAATCTCTCGCCTGCAAATTCACCCTTCGCCGCGAGTTTGATTGACAGGCATTCTGACCAATAAAATCGGTGTTTACTGACATCTTTCCACGGTTGAAACAACATTTCTTTTAGTGTTCATTCATGTTAATTTGATGCTTATCAATGAACTAGAAGGAAGAGATGATCGGTTCACGAGCAGCTTTAACAGAGGCGCTACAGCAATCACGACACATTAAAGAGCCACAAAACGCTATTTGTGATTTACATTTCTTAAAAAAAGACCACATTTTAAAGTTGAGATTTTGTTTCATATCAAAAGTAACTTGCTCTCTCCTGTCTGTCGGCATGTTATCAGTGTCCTCTTTGCTCCGCAATGTATTTTCTCTACGTAACAACGTGTGTAGTGTGAGAATGCCAAGGCTTGTCGGACATAGCAACAGTAACTAAAGGGGGCTGGTCTTTGCGAACGGTCAATGTTCCAAAATAATTTACATTGGCTTCCTATTAAGTTCAGAATCGATTTTAAAGTTGCAGTATTTGTGTATAAGGCTCTATCTGGTGTTGCAGCTAGGGATGTCACGGTACCAAAATTCCAGTAGTCGGTACCAATACCATAAAAAAATTTCAATAACACAGCTTAATGTTTTAAAGTTTTTATTTTAATTAACTAATAAAAAAAAAAAATAAATAAAAAAAAAAAAAAAAAAAAAAAAAATATATATATATATATATATATATATATATATATATATATATATATATATATATATATATATATATATATATATATATATATATATATATATATATATATTTTTTTTTATGTATTAAGTTTATTATTTATGATGATAATCATTCTAAGTAAATAATACATAAACATTTAAAGGCTGTCTACAAAGAATCCAGACTCTGGATTTTGAATAGATCAATATTGGTAGATTTGATATGAATTATTATTTTGGATTGTATCGGGTCTAATGTGTTCATATTGTGTATATTTACATTTACATATACATTTATGCATTTGGCAGACGCTTTTATCCAAAGCAACTTACAGTGCCCTTATTACAGGGACAATCCCCCTGGAGCAACATGGAGTAAAGTGCCTTGCTCAAGGACACACTGGTGGTGACCGCTGGGATAGAACCAGAAACCTTCTGTGTATCAGTTCCATGGTTTAACCCACTGGACCACCATCTCACATGCCTTGTGAGATATATGCCTTGTTTTTTTGTGCTTTCTTTTATATGCACATTGTCTTACTATACAGCGCTTTGGCATAACTCTGTTGCTTTTAAATGTGCTATTGACTTGACTACTGTACAAACTGTATATTCTATCGAGTGTCACATGCGCCCGCCTGCGCATTTGCGCCCCACTGCCTGTCATTCACACAGACGCAGAACATGCAGGAGTAATATTTAAATGGTATTTTGCAGTTTAATATTCACAGACACTAGTATATATTCGGCTACAGTCTAGAGCCCTGCACTTAGATAAACACGGAAGCGACTGAACGCATCTGCGGGTACCGAATATACTCGGGAGTCGGTACTACCAGTACTACAGAAATGCTGGTATCGTCACATTTTTATGGTACTTGTGACATCCCTAGTTGCACCAAAATACATAAGTGACCTTCTGATTCCTTACACTCCCCAAATAACTCTTAGGTCTTGTAATCAGCTTCTTTTAACTGTCCCACGTTTTTGTTGTAAAACTAAGGGTGGTCGGGCCTTCTCTGCTGCAGCAAACTCTAGAACAGTCTGCCCTTCAATGTGAGGTCTGCTCCTTCATTAGCCAGTTTTAAATCTGCTCTTAAATCTCATCTGTTCTCTCTGGATTTTGAATAGATAGATATTGGTAGATTTGATATGAATTATTATTTTGGATTGTGTCGGGTCTAATGTGTTCATATTGTGTATATGCCTTGTTTCTTTTTATGCTTTCTTTTATATGCACATTGTCTTACTATACAGCACTTTGGCATAACTCTGTTGCTTTTAAATGTGCTATACAGTCCCTCCAGAAAAACGTGATTATGCGATCGCATGATAATCAGCCAAAGTCCGCATATTTATGCGGGAGCCGCATTTGTTCAAATACGCCGCACTTTCGCCGCATAAATTGCCTATTTCCGCGTGCAAAATATGCGGGGCTAGCATGATTTCATAATCCCCGCATTTTCGTTGCAAAAAAAGTCATATATATATTAGCAGAAAGTTAAAAAAATGTGTTTACTTCACACAAGAGCCGCCATTTCCGCCTATTGCCATGGGAACGTTTTGAAGTGACGTAATTACCCGACGCGAACGTCATCGAAAAGCTACAAACCCCGTGGAGAAAGATAGATATCGGTGAAACCATGATGAAGCACGCAAATTCCCATTTGCCAACAAAAATAACAGCAAAAGACCGCGCAAAGCAGTTTCCCGGTGTGCTGACCGATTTCAAAACACAGCATCATGAAGCTTTGAAGCGTTATGAATCAATGAGTCGATTCAACGGTTTGGATCGCCAAAGTCACGTATTTCAGCAGTTTGATCCGAATCATGAATCGACTCGCTGATTCATAGCATCATGATGCTGTGTTTTGAAATCGGTCATCACTATATAAGTCGTTATTTTTTTTTTTTTTTGCGCACAATAACTATTATCGTCGCTTCATAAAGTTATTGTAGAGCCACTGTAGTGAGATGGATTTTGTAACGACGTCTTTAGTACCTTTTATGGATCTTGAGAGTGTACATTGTGCCAATGGAGGCCTTTCTGAGCCATCGGATTTACACTAAAATATCTTCATTTGTGTCTGAAGATGAACGGAGGTCTGACGGGTGTCCAGCGACATGAGGGGACGTCATTAATGACAGAATTTACATTTCTGGGTGAACTAACCCTTTAAGAGATTGCACTTTGTGCATTGGAAGCACTCAAATGTCTGTTATTTATTCATTTTTTCAGAAGTTGTAGCATATTCCTTTTGTAAAGCTACAGAACTGGTTTGACTCAATGTTTTGTAAATTTGAGCCATGTGTTTATTAAGGTCTTCAATAAAACAAGATGGGAACTTAAATATTCCCAGCACTTTCTGTGATGTAGTGCTTTTTTTCTCTTTTTCATCAAACCGCAGTTTTTGCAAGTTCCCGCAATTTTATCGCATAAATATCCCGCATTTTCCCGCATTTTTCATCGCATTTTTTAAGAAAACATGCCGCATAATCAAGGATTTTTGCCCGCAACAATCACAAAAAAAAGACGCATTTTTCTGGAAGGACTGGCTATAGAAATAAAATTTGACTCGACTTGACTACTGTACAAACTGTATATTCTATTCCCTTACACTAAACCTACCCATCACAGAAAACCTTCTGCATTTTTACATTTTAAATAGTAAGTTTCAAACCAAATATACCTACTTTACAGTATTGGATTTCATGTCGCAGCGACTTACTAGCATAAACATATCCATATTTATCATTCCAAATCGTGTGTAAGCATCCTCATGTTATGTTTTAGACTAACCCTTCACATTGTATTTATATTGCTCTTGGCCTCTTTCCACTTGACCTGGCCATGTCATTCAACCTGAAAGAAGATTATCTGTGTCTACAACTGGCGCCCACACACTCAACAAGGCCAGGCGCTGTTGTAAGCCAGCCGTATTTAGATTTAGAGCACATTCACATTTACCTAGTTCCATGTTTGACCTGTGGATTACAGAAGCATTTCTCTGGCTCTTTGTTAATCCCTCATGCAGAAATCACACACACCTACACTCAGAAACCCCAGGGATACTGTACACCAGTGAACGCCAAATATAACAGGCTTACACAAGGGGAACAGGATTTACCAAGGTATGGTAGATTAGAGCAGTGAGTCCCTCGCTGGATGTGTTCATTTGAAGGAATGTAATGCCAGAACATTGTCCAACATGAGGTAATCATTCTGGAGCATGTGGAGCCTGTATGAATGATGCAACAATTTACAGTAAGGTTCAATTTGCTTACATTAGCATTTGGTAGTCTAGGTTCATATTAATTTTCTGCTTATGGGAATACATTCTTATAATTTATCATCACATCATTTGTATAATTATCAATCAATTAATCATTTACATGTTATCAATTAACTGTTTACATGTTAATGCATTCTGTAAAAGTGTGTGTGTGTGTGTGTGTGTGTGTGTGTGTGTGTGTGTGTGTGTGTGTGTGTGTGTGTGTGTGTGTGTGTGTGTGTGTGTGTGTGTGTGTAATATTGTGGTGGTCCCCCTTTTGCTGCCAAAACAGCCCTGACCCGTCAAGCCATGAACTCCAATAGACCCCGGAAGGTGTGCTGTGGTATCTGACACCAAGATGTTAGCAGCATATTCTTTAAGTCCTGTAAGTTGCAAGGTGGGGCCTCCATGGATCGAACTTGTTTGTTCAGCACATCCCACAGGGATGGGGAATTTTCCAGGTCAAGTCAACAATCATTCCTGAACCATTTCTTTGTGGCAGGGCACATTTTCCTGCTGAAAGAGGCCACAGCTACCAGGAAATATTGTGTCCATGAAAGGGTGTACATGTTGTGCAACAATGCTTGGGTAGGTGGTACGTGTCAAAGTAACATCCACATGGATGGCAGTACCCAAGGTTTCCAAGCAGAACATTGCCCAAAGCTGGCTTGCTTTCTTCCCATAGTGCATCCTGGTGCCATGTATTCCCCAGGTAAGTGATGCACATGATTCATAAGACCAGGCCACCTTCTGCCATTGCTCTGTTGTCCAGTTCTGATGCTCAATTGCCCACTGTTGGTGCTTTCGGCGGTGGACAGGGGTCAGCATGGGCACCCTGGCTGGTCTGCGGCTACGCAGCCCCATAAGCAACAAACTGCGACACACTGTGTATTCTGACACCTTCCTATCAGAACCAGCATTAACTTCTTGAGCATTTTGAGCTACAGTAGATCGTCTGTTTGATCAGACCACACAGTCCAGCCTTTGCTCCCCATGTGCATCAATGACCCTGTCGCCGGTTCTCCACTGTTCCTTCCTTGGACCACTTTTGATAGATACTAACCACTGCAGACCGGGAACACCCCACAAGAGCTGAAGTTTTGAAGATGATCTAACCCAGTCGTCTAGCCATCACAATTTAGCCCTTGTCAAACTCGCTCAAATCCTTACGCTTGCCCATTTTTCAATGTCCACTTGCTGCCTAATATTTCCCACCCACTAAGAGATGCCGTGATGAAGATATAATCAGTGTTATTCAATTCACCTCATAATATTATGCCTGATCGGTGTATAGTATATATATAGTAATACTTTAGTTTATGGTCCAATTCTCACTTAATTAGTTGCTTATTACATGCATATTACTAGGATATGGGCTGTTTATTAGTACATGTAAAGCACATATTGATACGTTATTCTGCATGATCCTATTCTACATCCCTTTATCCTATACTCAAAACCTAAACTTAACAACTACCTTACTAACTTAGTAGTTTATTGAGGCAAAAGTCATATATAATACAGTTAGTTAAGAGTGAGAACTGGACCCTAATCTGTCCTTCCTTCTATTCATGAAAACAAAATATGAATTGCAAGGCATTGTAGATCCAACATAATGAATATGCAATATATTTACAGACTTCAAATTATTGCCAAACGTTCAAACATTTGTAAATGATAATGCAATAAAAAAGCTGAGTTGTTTTATGATTCCTGGGGAAGAAGCTGAGCTGTATCAGACAGCATAGGTTACTCAAATAGAGCATTTGAATTACTTAGAGCAGTTTCTGCATATTAAGCTGGGGTTGGAAGTATTTTAACATCAAACAAAATGGCACATTTTACATTTAAGAATAATAGCAGGATTGGAAAACACATTATAAATTGGGCCACAGCACAGATTCAGTGGTCCAAAATGGAAGAACATTTAATGCCACAATTCCTTTCTGCTTGCACAATACCAAAAGAGGGAGGCAGAAAAAGAGAAGAGATAAATAAAGAAGGAAGAGTTAGGGATAAAGAGGTGTGTGAGACAGAATTGGGCCCGCATGTGGATCCACAGGCAGAGAACATTTGTGATCCGCCTCACTGCACCGTGGGAGAGCGTTTCCTAGCCCTGGATTACCGCAGCACATTGAATAGACCAAAGACACTTTGAGAGAAAGTGTGTGTACAGCAGTAGGAGATAAACACAGTACTGTGGAATGCTTATTTTCTCTGCATCTGTAGAAAATCCGGATTCGGCCCAGTCTCCTTTACTCTTCCAGTGGAAGTCCACACTCGTTGCAAAGCTGTTTGTCTGGGAAACCTGTTTATCAAACATGGGACTAATGAGACTTGCATTGTAATCATCGCATTGTCTGCCTCAGCATTGCATTGTCTGAGAGTGCAGCGCATAGACACGGTGAACCCATATTGTTGATTTTGCTCGTTACAAAGGACAGTTTGCATCTGAAATGAGGGCTGTCATCTTTTACACTCTGAAAAATGAAGGTTTGTAAGGGTTTTCACAGTAATGTCATTGAAGAACCATTTTGGGGTCCATGAACCTTTCCGTGAACAGTTCTTAGAAAGAACAATGTTCTTAGTGTGAACACATTTTAATAATCTAAAAAACTAGTATTAAGAACCTTTAGTTCAGTGGTAATATGGAGTTTTATGGATGTTAAAGGGTTTTAATTAAATCCGTTTTTTTTAATCTTTACAATAATACCAGCATCATGTAGAGCAAATGTTTCATTGTAATGGACGTATTGCACAGGCTTTCTGAATTGACGAACGGCTCCGTTTGCTTATTTGGCAGTATAAAACTTCAGATCAGGGTTTTTTAATTTACTAGATGTGCAGAAAGCTACATGGCAACTTTTCAGGACTGCACCAAGCAAAAATCAATCATAATCTTTACAAAGAGTAAAGATAAAGCGTCTAACAAGCTCTACGTGCATTCATTCTAATGGCTTGTTTTCCCCCACGGCACATGGCGGATATGACGTTTTGTGGGCGTTCCCAGTAATGCCGACCATGTCGATAGGGAATCATTTCCTTAACTTTAAAGGGTACATAACACACACAGTTTCTGCTAATCTCATGTTAATCTTGGGTATCTATAGAATAGTATTGCATCCTTCATATCTCAGAAGAGTCTTTAGTTTTATCATATTTATAAAAGAAAGATAAACTGTACAGATTCTTTCCGAAAACAGCCAAACTCGTGGATGCGCGCAGTGGGCGGAGCACACAAGAGTCACGAGCACACACACACAATATATAATTGCATTATCCTTGTATAACTTTAGATTCACTATACATTTGTGTTGTTTACATTATATGCACTTATGCACCAATTGCCAACAAAATCGACAAAAAAAAAGACTTTTGATGCAGTTTGACCGGGATCTTTTATCGCTGGGACGGCTCCATCTTTCAGTTTCAAGCGATTTGTAAATCCAGCGTCGAACTGGGCCTTGTTCATAAATCATTCGTCACCGAAATGCCGGGAACAAACAAACACACTTGCACAACTCCGTTGCTGCTCCGGAAAAACAAACTAAGTACTGTTCCCTTAACGCTGGATTCTTTGTGAAGCTGAACAAGGATATGTTTTCCTTACAACCAAAAACACACTTCTTTAGTGACATTGTTGATTTCATAGTCTAAAAACAAAATGACAGCGTTGCTGACTACTTCTGTAACCCGGCTGAAGCTTGTTGATGGGTGTGCTCTTGCTCTCACTCTGGTTGATGTGGTCTTGCTCTCTCATCCGGG
Organism: Romanogobio albipinnatus; assembly: GCA_023566225.1. NCBI lineage: Eukaryota > Metazoa > Chordata > Actinopteri > Cypriniformes > Gobionidae > Romanogobio > Romanogobio albipinnatus. The sequence continues at coordinate 7,395,231 of CM042257.1, read as the reverse complement.
AGAAGTGCCCATACAGGGAATTCCGCCCTTAATGACGTCATACATGGCCATACTTGAAAAAAAAACTTTCTGAAATGTATACGAATCCTGCAGGAGTGTATTTGGCACAGAAATACTCTGTCACAGCATTTTTTTTTTATATGATGTTTAATATTGATGATCACGTTATTTTGCATCTGCTTACATGTAGTGGTGCAACGGATCACAAAACTCACGGTTCGGATCGACTTCGGATCATGAGTCACGGATCGGATAATTTTTCGGATCAGAATAAAAGGGGGAGGAGACTATTTTTATTTGCTTTCCATTTATTACATGAAAACTTTTGGTGTTAACATAACCTATATGGTTTATAAGTTAACAAGGAACTTTTGGTGTTAAAAAAAAATAAATAAATAACCATCTGAATAAATCAAATTTGGATAAAAACAACCTGAGACATGAAAATGGGCCTGAGGTTTTTTTTTTTTTTTTTTAAAGATTAGGATGTCAACATTCTCAGGGGAGAGAGTAGACCTCTCACACTTGTCAGCATTGCAATTCTCTTTGTAGGCCTATACACTATTTTATAGATATCATGTTTAAACGCACTACACTTAAACAACATTTTATTGAATTCATTACTTTATATTTATATGGCCTAATACCTACTTTGGATGTAAATATTACGTTGCTCGTGCAAATTGCACAACAGACAATAGACTATGTTAAAATAACAAACATTTTAAATTAAAACGTATATTTTTCTTTCGTTTTTATTTTTTTTTTACAAGAAATCCTGCAGGTCATAAAGAACTTTGTTTTTGCACCTCCAAGAAAGGACAGGTGCTCCATTATTTCTCCTTGTTTACTTGAAGGCCGTTTTCCTTGCTTTACTCGAGGCAAAAAGCCATGTGTTTACTTTAAAACCGAGTAGACGTTATATTATATGCATCTGTGGTGGAATTACTATATTTTCGCATCGATACATGTTTGTTTTAATGCGGATGCGCTGTCACTTTAATTCAGCGCCAGCACATCAAAAAATAGACTCTGTGCGGAAACGATAAGCACAGCTGTTGTACGGCCACACGCTCCTGGAACGCACTGACGGACCGAAGCCGGGCACGGAAAAAATACGCACCCCATACCCACTGCAAACGGAGTATGTGTGAAACGGGCATCAGCAGGTGCCATGCTCGATGTATGCGCCACTTTCATACGGCTTTCTCGTGCCACAGTGCCCATACTCTTAGAGTTTTGTCCACCACCCTTCTTCCGTCATCATTATATTTTACGGGGAAGCCAAAATGGTCCCATACACGTGATTTGAACAATGCAGGAGGCTTTTCAAGTTCTCCTACTTCTCCGCTAGCCACGGTTGACTGATTAACATGCCCTGTTCACGCGAACACATGTGTTTCTCTGAAACTCTGCATCGAGTTTAAAGGTTTAAACGAGATCACTTAAAAAGCAATATCGGCAGAAAAACTGTCTTTTAGTCTGCGATCGCTAAACAATTCAGATTAATCCACAAGTAAAAAAAAAAAGCGCAATAAATCCGCGGGTCACGTGCGTGCCGAACCGTAGGTCGTGATCCGTACGGATCACGGATCAACTGCGATCCGTTACACCCCTACTTACATGCGATTGCTTGTTTTTTTGCGTCTTCTTCGCCTGTGTTTTGATCAGGAGATTCTGTACTCATTCAGAAGATGCGTAATAGTGCCCCCTAGCGTATAGCAGTGAAAACACAGAAACTGTGCTTTTGGCATGGAAAAGTTTTCTCACAAATAACGTAAAATTCTGTGTTTGGCGGGGAAGAGTTTTCTTACAAATAACGGAAAATTCTGTGTTTGGCGGGAAGAGTTTGCTCACAAATAACGGAAAATTCTGTTTTTGGCGGGAAAGTTTTCTCACAAATAACGTAAAAGTCTGTGTTTGGCGGGGAAGAGTTTTCTCATGAATAACGGAAAATTCCATGTTTGGCGGGGAAGAGTTTTCTCACAAATAATGGAAAATTCTGTGTTTGGCGGGGAAGAGTTTTCTCACAAATAATGGAACATTTTGTGTTTGGCGGGAACGTTTTCTCACAAATAACGTAAAATTCCATGTTTGGCGGTGAAGAGTTTTCTCACAAATAACGGAAAATTCCATGTTTGGCTGGGAAGAGTTTTCTCACAAATAACGGAAAAGTCTGTGTTTGGCGGGGAAGAGTTTTCTTACAAATAACGGAAAATTCTGTTTGGCGGGAAGGGTTTTATCACAAATAACGGAAAATGTTGTGTTTGGCGGGGAAGAGTTCTCTCAAAAATAACGGAAAATTCAGTGTTTAGCGGGGAAGAGTTTTCTCCCAAATAACGGAAAAGTCTGTGTTTGGCGGGGAAGAGTTTTCTCACAAATAACGGAAAATTCTGTCTGGCGGGGAAGAGTTTTCAGGTACAGAAAATGATCAAATGTAAAATAACATTGCATATTTGACTGTATAAATTAAAGATTAATCCTATTAAACTTACAAAAGAATTTCAATCAAGAGCAGTGAGTGATGTCCTTGTCTTTTGTTGTTTGACATTAAACAGACAGCAGTAAAGGCTACTGCCCCTTTAAGACCTAATGCATGGATATGCGTCGTATTTCTCGACTGTATAATGTTGACTTAAGGCATATACAGACTATGTCTGCTAGAATACTCCTCAAGATGGACATGTTGACATACTTTTTGTATGAGTTTGTCCGTTCAAGAGCAAGACTTGAAAGAGAACTCAATATTTGCGTGCTGTGAGATGTGTGCGTGCTCTCGGATGAGTGCACAGGGACAAATTTTCTCACAGTGTGCGCCTTCTCATTCGCATCTTCTGGCATGATGACGGCAAACAGGCTGGTCATATTCGAACATACGGCAGCACTCGCATGCATTGAACAAAGTTTACAAAGAGAGAATTATTTGAAAAATTTGAAAGAAAAAAAAAATGGTTCCGGTTGGGAAACACTGCAGAGACTACAAAGACAGTGAGCGAGTGTGTGTGGGTGTGGGTGTGCGCACGCACCCGCTCATCTGTGCGACGGACGGCTTAAATCCGAACCAAGTCCAAACAATGGATATTGCACCGGTCTTTTTTACCAGCTCCTCCGTTTAGCTTTCAGCTATGTTTACTCAAGATGACCAATACGATGATGCATTGCTGCCAGTTGCAGCTCGTGGCTCTAAATTTCGCTGGTAGATTCTGTCATCAACGTGCATTATCGTGATAGCAAATCTCTATCATAGGCCAATTTTGTATTGTTTATATCGCATATCGTTTATATCGCCCATTACTAGCGGGGAAGAGTTTTCTCACAAATAACGGAAAATTCCGTGTTTGGCGGGGAAGAGTTTTCTCACAAATAACTGAAAATGTTGTGTTTGGCGAGGAAAGAGTTAACAGTGTAAATAAGTCAGAATGCATGAAATAGCATTAGACATCGCCTTTAAGTATCACATTTCAATGCACATATTAGAAAATGAATTGTGACCGAACATCTTTCCGAGGCTTCCACACACCTCATGTCTGATCTTTCTGACTATCGCACATGCACGGAAGCATGTTGGTCTAAAACCTGTGATACAGTTGCCAAACCAACTGTGTGAACCCAGTGGCAGTGAACAAAATGATGGCTTTTTCATGCATGGAAGGATTATTATTTAATAATAATGCTTCCATGCTTGAAAATGGCATCATTATTTTCTCTAAAGTAAAATCATGTCATTTTGTAAGGTTTTTGCTGCATTAGGAGTTGCGAACAGCATGTTGACTTGTAGTCTGATTGATGTTGCTTCTCTCTTGTCTTTTTATTTCCACATGTGGCAACTATAAGTCAGAATAAATTGTGTATTATGGTTTATGGATAAGGTTACTGTTTAATTTATTTTAGCAAGCCATTTCTTACTCTCCCATCTTTAACTAGAGCATAATGCCAACATCAAAAATGTTTGGTGTCTGTATTTTTTTATGCTTTTGAAAGAAGTCTTTCTGCTCACCATGTTTTATGATTTGATGGTATTATATTTTAAAATGTAATTTATTCCAATGATGGCAAAGCTGAATTTTTTTTTTTTTTTGGAAGCCGTGATACCTTTTTTTGATTAATAGAAAGGACAGCATTTAAAAAAAAAAAAAACATTATAAATTTAACATTATAAATTAGCCTGACGTCGTCATACTCAATTCTAGTCAGAATTTGAGTCTGAAACTGCTCCGTTGGGCTGTTATTATGGGGCGTGTTTAAACCGAACCAGGAAAGACCTCAATTGGATAGACCTACAACCAATCAGAGCAACGGAGCGACGCATAACATTAGTTGTCAAATGTCAACAGAACTCAACTGCACTGTGTTGCCAAGTCCGCGGGTTGAAGCGACCCCAATTATGTGATATACAGACACAGGAATGCGAAATTTAGCAGGCAGTCCTGCCAAAATAACACATATTTTACCTCCCAAATGCCATTTTTCCCGGAGAACCCCCCCACCAGGAAAGCTATTGGGCTTGTTTTTGGCTAGTTTTGAGTAGCAATTGGGCGAGTTTTGCTGTAAAAACTTGGCAACCCTGTCTGCACGCAAGCTGGAATAAGTCACGTTAGAAGAAGATGATGAGTGTAAACGATCTTTGCCGGTGTTGTAAAAAAGAATTTAAGGATACACAGAGTACTTACCAACACCATCATCATTTCTGAGAGAAATAGTAAAGGTGAATGCATATACGAACAAGTTCTCCGTTTAGGATTAGAACAAATTCAACCCAAGCAAGCGCCTTTGATGACGTGGATGATTACGTCACTGTTTATCATCTGTCCATCATCGTCTAAAGCCCGCCCTTACAATTTAATTGGTCCGAACAGTTTCTGTTCGGGCATAATTACTTCTCTATGGATCAAGTCCAGACCGAACTGCCCGTGCAAAAAAAATTGTGGGCGGGGCTAAGTTCGTCTGGCATCCAGGCTAATTATAAATGTCTTTACTGTCACTTTTGATTTTAATACGGCTTTTCATAAATAGAAGTATTAATGAATGAGTCTGATAATTTGTACTTTTATTGTTCTTCTAGGTTTAATGTGAAAACATTTCATCTTAAGAAACCATGTAGACTTTCCATTTACTAGATATATTGGAATTGGTTGTATTAGCCTTGATATTTCCTGGTATTGATTTGAAAAGAAAGAAC
>CM042257.1:7272552-7385052 GCA_023566225.1 Romanogobio albipinnatus | reverse complement strand
GCCCGAAGTTTCACGTCAAGTATGGAGGGCACAATGGTGTTGAATGCTGAGCTGTAGTCTACAAACAGCATTCTCACATAGGTGTTCCTATTTTCAAGGTGGGAGAGAGCACTGGGTATTGTAGATGAAATGGCATCATCAGTGGAGCGGTTTTTGCGGTATGCAAACTGCAGTGGGTCCAGTGTGGGAGGGAGAACAGAACAGATGTGGTTTCTGATTAGTCTCTCAAAGCATTTGCTGATAATGGGGATCAGAGCAACAGGACGCCAGTCGTTTAAGCAGATGATTTTTGATTGCTTCGGTACAGGCACAATGGTGGACGTTTTGAAACATGTTGGGACCACAGACAGGGAGAGGGACAAGTTAAAGATGTCCGTAAAAACTCCAGCCAGTTGGTTCGCGCACGTTCTGATGACGCGGCTCGGAATTCCGTCTGGACCCGCGGCTTTACGGATGTTCACCTGCCGGAAGGATCGGGTAACATCCGCTACAGATACGGAGAGTGTACCAACCTCTGCATCTTCAGCCACGAGCTCTCTCTCCACGAGGGTGGTGTTAGTTCCCTCAAAGCGAGCATAGAAGGTGTTTAGCTCGTCCGGGAGAGAGGCAAAAAGTCCTATTTTGGTCTTATCTGACCACATGACTTTCTCCCATGACTCCTCTGGATCATCCAAATGGTCATTGGCAAACTTAAGACGGGCCTTGACATGTGCTGGTATAAGCAGGGGAACCTTCCGTGCCATGAATGATTTCAAACCATGACGTCTTAGTGTATTAACAACAGTAACCTTGGAAACGGTGGTCCCAGCTCTTTTCAGGTCATTGACCAGCTCCTCCCGTGTAGTTCTGGGCTGATTTCTCACCTTTCTTAGGATCATTCAGACCCCACGAGGTGAGATCTTGCGTGGAGCACCAGTCCGAGGGAGATTGACAGTCATGTTTAGCTTCTTCCATTTTCTAAGGATTGCTCCAACAGTGGACCTTTTTTCACCAAGCTGCTTGGCAATTTCCCCGTAGCCCTTTCCAGCCTTGTGGAGGTGTACAATTTTGTCTCTAGTGTCTTTGGACAGCTCTTTGGTCTTGGCCATGTTAGTAGTTGGATTCTTACTGATTGTATGGGGTGGACAGGTGTCTTTATGCAGCTAATGACCTCAAACAGGTGCATCTAATTTAGGATAATAAATGGAGTGGAGGTGGACATTTTAAAGGCAGACTAACAGGTCTTTGAGGGTCAGAATTCTAGCTGATAGACAGGTGTTCAAATACTTATTTGCAGCTGTATCATACAAATAAATAGTTAAAAAAATCATATATTGTGATTTCTGGATTTTTTTTTTTCTCACAGTGGACATGCACCTACGATGACAATTTCAGACCCCTCCATGATTTCCAAGTGGGAGAACTTGCAAAATAGCAGGGTGTTCAAATACTTATTTTCCTCACTGTAGTTGTGTGATGAATAAATGTTGTTTTATATTTATTTACCAAATGTGCACTCTTGTCATTTCAGCTCACTGTAGAAATGCACCAATACAAGCACCCGCCTACTGCGTGACGCGTCTGACAACACCACATATCAGTAACACGCCCACTCCTCGACACTAGTAGTTTCGGGAGGTCTACTCCACTACAAATGTGTTAAAACCAACAAAATATCATCATCTAATGATGTTAGAGTTTCTTGTTTCATGTTAGAATTTCACAACCTAAAACTAATAAAATATCAACGTCTAATGATGTTAGAATCTGACGTCAATATGATGTTGGCTTGAGACGTTGGTACAACGTTAGATTTTGGTTAGTTAATACCACAACCTAAAACCAACAAAGGATCAACGTCTAATGATGTTAGAATCTGACGTCAATATGATGTTGGCTTGAGACGTTGGCTCAACGTTAGATTTTGGTTATTTTACAACACAACCTAAAAACAACTAAATATCAACATCAGCTGACGTTGGTATTGGACGTCAAATTAACGTTGGCATTAAACGTTGAGCTGACATTTAATTTTGGTCATCTGACGTCACAATCAAAATATAACCAAATTTCAACGTCTTATGACGTTGTGTGCCTGCTGGGTATATGTCAAAAACGTAAAACGTTCCTTTTCTCTTCACACTCTGTTAGGATTTCCATGAATCACATAAATGCAAATTTTTTGGAATTCCAAATGACCATATTTGAGATGTTGAGTTGGATGTTACTGTCGGTCTTTTAACTTTTCTATCACAAAATACAAAACACACTTTTGCTTTTTATCTAACTCTCTTTCAACATTAAACTGATGCTTAGCGCTGGAATTCACGCTCTGCTTCTGTGAACAGTAAACCCTGCCTACATTGATTTGTTATTCTTTGTATCTGTAAGCTTTGTTTCTGAACTGCCTGAAACACTTCGATTGTAGTCTTGAGTTTTCTTCCGGGAATGAACGTGTCCCTCATTTAAATAATTCCATCCCAAGGCATGCGCAACATAAAAAGGGACATGACAGGTGTGTTCGATCGGCGAGAGTAGCCGCGTGCAGCCAGGGAGGAGCTGCAAACGTAGACGTGAAGTCGGACACTTTCTGCTTCCCGCAGTGATGCTTGCGCTGTGTTTGCATACTTTATCACAGCTAAAGTGAAACAAATGCAATATTTGTCAAATATACAGATGTTTCAGAGACATTTTATTCAATACTTTATGCACTGCTTAATACAGCGTCTGTTTGTACAAGAATAAAGTTTAACATAAGCCTATATTATCAATTAAGTGGGGTCTAAGTTTTTTATCAGTTTTATTTTGATAAACATGACAATATAACATCGTGACGACATGAAACTATAATAAAAAAGATTTGTGAGCATTAGTGGCACAAAGGTTTTAGAATAAACACGAAACCTGTGATCGCTGTCATGCGGTGAATCCGACCAATCGTGGAACAGCTGTGTCGTCATCAGAGCTCGTGCAGTCGTCTGGAGAAGCTGCGCAAAATGCAGAAGCCAGCTTCTCTCGAATCGCTCTCGCTGCTCTTTGTTAACATGCGTCACAGTCCCGTGGCGTCGGCGCTGCCTCAAGTCGGACAAAATTTCTAACCGGCATAGACTGCTTCAAGACCGCTGATTGGTCTGCACATCGCTGCATCAAGTCGAACAACCCTGACATTTCTGAAACACGCTTGAAGTGGTTGACCAATCACAACATGCTGGTCCAGCTGACCAATCAGACCAAACACATTGTGCTTTTTAGAAGGAGGGGCTTCATAGGCACTGTTTACAGGGGCAGTCGTGGCCTAATGGTGTCGGACTTGTAACCCAAAGGTTGGGGGTTTGAGTCTCAGGTCTGGCAGGAATTGTCAACGGGGGGAGTGAATAACCAGCGCTCTCCTCCACCCTCAAAACCACGACTGAGGTGAGACCCTTGAGCAAGGCACCCCCAACTGCTCCAGCAATGTGCTGCCCACAGCTCTGGGTGTGTGTTCATGGTGTGTGTGTGTTCACTACTGTGTGTGTGTGGATGGGTTAAATGCAGAGCACAAATTATGTGTATGGGTCACCATACTTGGCCACATGTCACTTCACTTCACATCTGGGGCCTGTTCAAGCTCAAACTGGTGTGCAACGTTTTGAAAGGGGGTTTCCGGGTTGAACGACATGTAAACCTGGAAACGGTGTGCAACGGGTTTGAGATTCGTTTTCTCTTGTTTGGTGGGTGTGTCAAAAATGTCAGCCGAAATCAGCAGCAACATGTATATAAACATGCGGTGTTAAAGAGACAGCTCGCACAATGGGTCCATAAAAATACTATACATATTTATATATTTTGCTATTGTATTGTGGAGTGACACTTTCATAAACTTTTCTATACTCCTCTGATTATATAATGGTAAATATTACAATATAGCACAACAGTGATAGGCAATAATGATAAGCCTTATACTCACAATAAAAATAATAAGGTAATTTACATCATAACAGTCTCGGAGGTAAGAAGTGGATTATCCTTCACCTGAAGTGTTTGTCTTTTCATCCTGAAATGCGAGGCAAATGTTGGATCACAATAATTAGGAACCACAGTTTCCACAAATCCCTTAACTCAATTGAGATGTTCTCTTTTATTCTGGACGGCAAGGGCAGTGACTGTAACAGCGAGCATATTTTGCAGTATTAAACATGTATTTATACCGAGTTCATCAGGCTCTGACAATTCTTCAAAAAGAACACAAAGAATGGCTTTAATTAGCTGCAACTCTTGCGTCAACAGCGTGTTCAACACACCACCGTTTATGTTTAAAAAACTTTTTGCAACATTTTGTCGGGGCTGAACGCAGCCCTGGTATCAAGATGTGTTTTAGTCCATTGGATCACACATAGTATTCTTGTGGGGAGACACACATTCCCATTTACACCTGGTGTTTAAATCTGTTAAATTTCTGCTCTGACAACCACAACACCACGGCGAACACTGTGATGCCTGTTAGCAATCAGGAATGGAAAGTTTTTTTGTCTTCAAATCAAAGTTGGGTCTCCAGCCGACAAAGTCTAAATCCCATCTGGCTAGCGTGCTTCCCATAATTTTTACACGTTAGGTCAGTAGACGGAGAACGACTGTGTTTTGTGGCTGCTTGAACACATTCCACCACATGACCATCTACACTGCGAAAGCAATCCGGTCCTACCTCTGGAAGTGGTCGAAAGTGGACAAGCTCAAAACGTTTTAGACCCAGCTTGCACCTGTATTTAGCGTCGTCCACTTGTGATCCGATCGACCAAAACGGATATCTTAATACCATGTGTAAACAGGGCCTTAGAGACAGAAACTAAACAGAACGTTACTGACAGACTTACTTAACATCTATTCCAGTAGACACTCCCTCTTTGTAAAAAGGCATAATAGATCTTCTTTTATAATGTAGAATTTAAGAAAATTGCATGTTGTTTGTGGTGAATGTAACTGCCTTGTACTATGGGCAATGCAAGAATTAACCCTAATGCTATTTGGAAAGACTCATAATAGCTTGGCTCAGGTACAATGATTCAGTTGTGTTTTCATGTACCATTATTGTCTTGGCAAGCATTATTTCATCAAATCAAGTTCCAGGAGTGTGCATTTAATGTGTGGTGATGATTCTTTAGTTGGCAGGAAAAATACAGTTTGTTATTGATACATTGAGGTGCTTATGCTGTCGATAACATATTAATACAAAATAATACTCTAACTTTTGGATATGCTAAACTCCATCTAAATAGCATTTAAAAAATTACTTGTCTTTTCCATTTCCATTTAAATTGACATTCATATAAATATTCATCTGAAATGTTGTTGTTGTTCTTTAAAAAAAAAAAAAAAAAAGTCCTTGGGCATGTTGTGCGTCAGCTACCAAAAAATCCAGATCCACCACTGGGAATAATGCCTGAGTATACCACTTCTAAGATAAAATCCACGTACAGTAGATTTGCTATTTCTGGGCAATTCAGAGCCGGTCAGAAATGGGACGTTTACCTTTTAAAAGCAAGCATTTCTAGTCTCTGCAGATGAAGGTTGATGGGTTTTTTTGCTCTGTGAAAAGCTTTTATAGTCAGAAATAGACTTCTGATATGTATTCTACAGATTGCAAAACTATTTGAAAGATTCAAAGTAATAACAGAGTGATTTTGTGCACTTCTTTAATGAGCAGAGTTTAGACAACGCCAGGGCATCAAACCTATCTGTTTTAATTATTCCCTAACAGAGGAATTTGTCATTGATGTCCATTGAACCAGCACAGAGTAATTGGATGGAGGCTGACAAGGGATTTTGCAAGTACTCCCTGAGCTGGTTTTATGCTTGGTTTAAATTTTAAAGAGTAATCCACACAGGGGAAGCTGGCGGATAAATGGAACACTAGTCTGGCAGACTGCAGAGATTTTAGCCTTTGAATGTCCAGCAACTGATGATTTAGAGATATCTAGTTTTTTGAAACAAAGTTAGTGAGGTTTTGCTTCTTCCTCAGTGGTATGTGCTTTGGCATATTCTTTGAAAATACCTTTCTTATATAAAAGATTTCATTTGATAACTTTAGGCAATGAAGAGCGTCAAAAGTTTCCATTATGATGCAAGTATTTCTTTAAACCTTATTACCAGCAGTAATATCACCCTGTAGCCCAAGACTGGTTTCCCACTGAAGCTAAGCAGGGCTGAGCCTGGTTGGGAGACCAACTGGGAAAACTAGGTTGCTGCTGGTAGAGGTGTTAGTGAGGCCAGCAGGGGGTGCTCACCCTGTGGTCTGTGTGGGTCCTAACACCCCAGTATAGTGATGGGGACACTATACAGTCCCTCCAGTTTTTCACTATTCCGCGATTGCTGAATACAACGTGTCGTGACTGAGCAAAATCAGACACATAATTTTTACATTTAACAAATATGTTTTAAATACTTTGTGCTTAGTAATGGACCTTTCCCCAACACAACAGAGGATCCTCGGTTACCCTGGAAACAAAACTGATAAGATATTTTACAGCCCCAAAGTAATGTGGCCACATGGAAAGTCCACAGGGGAAAGACACCAAGCCTGTAAAACACGCTTTTGCTTCAAGTTATAGACAAAAACCGTCAATTAATGAACAAGCACCCTAGGACCTTGTATGTACCTTGAACTGTCTTGCAAAGAGTCCGTTGCATTGTATGTCGCTTATGAATGCCTTATGCACAACTTGCTATTTCAGGTAACCTCATATATGTCATGTCTCCTATCAAGTTAATGCTCGCTTCACAACTTACACTTTCATGTATGTCACGCTCTCGTAGGAGACAATATGTTTTTCTTGCATTAATTAGAGTATAAATGGGCACAGACCCTTTTGATTTCATGTTTAAAACAAAGGGCCATAAAATCTCCAAAGGAACTTCCCGCTTCGAAATTCCAACAATCTCATTGGTCAAGTCTACTTCAGGAGGTGGTTACCTCCTGCAGACTTCTTAAGGAGCGATGTACTCTTTTCTCTCTCTCTCTTCTCCCTCGTTGACACGACACGCTGTGTCTGTGGGTTCCCGCCCCCCAGGGTGCCCACATGACAGGCCTCCACACACACACCGAGCCAAAGGCCTCACAAGACCAGGGACCAGAAGGCCCAAACTCTGCATGTGCAGACTTCCTCCACGGAGTCGAAGCAAACATGCAAGCTCATCATTTCTTCTTCATCCGATGCAGAAGAACTTGATCGCCACGTCAAAGCCATCAGACGGAACCCACAAACATTCTCCTGCGATTTCACCTCGGATGGTCTTCTACAGCTCAGGCTAAATGCAAGTAAAGTATGAAACAGAAATCGCTGCGTAGTTAGTAAAACTGTAAACTCTTTGTTCAGACAAAGACGTTTATTAATGGTGGTTCTTCCAAAGGTTTAGACTTTTTGAATAACCTCATCCATCCGTTCTGACCCTTTTCCCTCCACCCACTTTAACCTTACCTCTTATCATGTATGTATTGTGTCCGTATGTTTAATGTTAGTTTTTGTCTTGTTCCGTGATTTAGTTATTAAAGTTTGTGCACAATACATGTTTGGTCCTGACTTCCTGCCTGCAAACAAATTGTCCCTTAAATGATCGATCTTGCTATGCGCTCTAAGCGCTTAGGTAAGTTCAAAGAAATAATTATTTTTCTGTGGCCATGAAAAATATCCTTTTCTAAGAATTAAATTAATAATCAATACTGAATGTCCTTAGGACAAACTGATTGAATGATTGTAATGTTAATGTAGCTACATCAAGTTAATCTATTTAACTGATTCAAATATTCATAAATAATCATAATGAGTTATGAATAATTATTAATATTTCCCCTCAGAGCTAATTCGCAACAAACGCAAAATCAACAAAATGTCTCATTAATGCCTGCATAATTCGTAATTTCATGCAAAAAAAATATTTTAAATGACAAATATAATTTATATTATCTAACTGACCTCTCTCTAATTTATTTAAAACTTTAATACATTGTTTTCATGAGCTTACAGACGTTGTGCTTGCACAGGTCTGTGTGAAAGCGAAAGCGAGTCTTTCTCACTTGCCATCTCACATAAGTGCCAAGGACCGGGCGAAGTGATTACTTAAGATGGATGAATGACCAAATAAAAGTATGATATGCTGGATAGCACTAAAAAAATTGTTAATTAAAGTGCTGTATACCACAAACTCAATTCGCTACTGATACACAGATCGATGTCAGACTGGCCGCTGATTCTGTGCTCACGTTTGCCGCCTGTCAAATTTCTGAAAATTAATACGCAAAAATCACCAAAAAATATTGCGAAATCCACAAATCCTGCGGCTATACTGTAACAAGCACCATCCTTCGGATGAGACGTTAAACCGAGGTCCTGACTCTGGTCATTAAAAATCCCTGGATGTCCTTCAGAAAAAGAGTAGGGGTGTAACCCCAGCATCCTGACCAAATTTGCCCATTGGCCTCTGTCCATCATGGCCTCCTAAGAATCACCATATACCGATTGGCTTCATAACTCTGTCTCCTCTCCACCAATCAGCTGGTGTGTGGTGGGCATTCTGCCGCAATATGGCTGCCGTCGCATAATCCAGGTGGATGCTGCACATTGGTGTTGCTTGAGGAGATTCCCCCCTTCCATGTAAAGCGTTTTATGTGGAATATATGGAAAGTGTTCAGGAGGCATACTATGAGGTTTTGCGAGAAAGAAACCGTATTATCCAAAACACTGAGCTCGGCCTTTACTCTTTCCTGTGATGAGTTCGAGCCGTCAGCAGCTGCCGGCGCTCATGCTTACTATAACTCCCACTGTTGTCATGGTACCCAGGATAAGCACACACGCACATACACACACCATTTTGAGAAATCAGGCTCAATAGAAACGTCACGATCACCAGTGAGAGTGCCCGTGTAGTCTACCAGATGGCACTCCACCTCAGACTATTGCCATTTCACCACAGACTACATTACCCACAATACTCACTGCCCGGACACATCATTCCTGATTACATCCACCTGTGTCTTGTTTACCTTGTTAGCTCACCCTATAAAAAAACTAAACTAAATTAAGACACAACACCAGGGCCAGGAAACGAAGCAGGTCAAGGAAACAGGTGACATCAAACAACGATCCAGCGCAGAACTGCAGACACAAGGAGATTATAAAGGGAACAAACAAGGCGGGTAATGAGGGAGAACAGGCAGGGCAAATTAACCAATGATCAGATAACAAGATGGGCGGGGTTGACAATAGACCGGATACATGACATCAGACCAAACATGACAAAAACACCCCATGTGCTTACACAGGACAAGACAGACATGTGACAAGAAACAAACACGACACTCGTCTTTTCTATAATGTATATGATAAGAAATAATACAATAATGCTAATAATAAAACCCCCTGAAGTGAATATTGTGTACCGGTTGTCATGACAACATTGCGTGAGGGGCTGCTGAGTCAGTGCTGACGGCTCGCACTCATCACAGGAACGCGTGCAGAGTAACGGCCGAGCTCAGTGTTTTGAAGCATTAAAGTTATTTAGTTCAGTTCAGTTTTGGCTGGTTTTTGTAATGTGATTGTATTGGGAACCTGACAGATAGAGGTCAGTCAGTATATGAGCCCCATTACAGATGCAATGAAACTTTGCCTGAAGCATCTGCTTCCGTGTTCCAGTATTATCGGAGGAAGAAGCAACACAAGAATTAGTGTGTTTTTTAAAAGAGGATTTTGTAGAGTGTACTTGATCTTCAGGCCAAAACAAAACAAAACATAACTAATGCAGGCGTGCCCAGAGCGACCGGCTGGTTTAAAGTATTAAAGGAAGTGCAACAAGCGAGCAAAACCATGGATCCGCAGGCTGCCTGGAGCAGATGAGGTTAAATGTGTTTGTACGCTGCTGTAGCTGGAGGTTGTCATTTTTGCACACTGAAAAAAAAAGACTTTGTGGTTAAGCAAATGTATGAGGAGGGGAAAAAAGTACTTTTTACATTTGAATAAGTTGAAAATGCTTGGAAAAGCTGATTTGCACTAAATTCAAGCAAATATATTAATAATAAATATTACTTATAAGGAATATTTTGTATACAGTGATTCAATTATTGGTCCCTTCAAAGAATTAATAGACCCTTTTCACATTTCCGGGTT
Source organism: Romanogobio albipinnatus (assembly GCA_023566225.1). Classification (NCBI taxonomy): domain Eukaryota; kingdom Metazoa; phylum Chordata; class Actinopteri; order Cypriniformes; family Gobionidae; genus Romanogobio; species Romanogobio albipinnatus. The sequence continues at coordinate 7,374,940 of CM042257.1, read as the reverse complement.
TCTCAGAGCGGAAGTCGTCATAGTTGGGTTAACTATTATAGTTGTGAATGAGAGAATACATTACATTTTTTTTTGTGTGCCCATTTGCTCAAATAGCAAAAGAAAAACGCCACAACAGTGATTTCACAACTTTAAAAAAAGAGGGAAAAAATAGAGTGAGCTTGATAGCGGCAGTCAAAAGAGAGAAATATGTTCATTTTTACCATCACTCCCATAGATGCTGTAGAAACACCCTCACAGCAGCGGTAACTTGTTTTTTTGTAATTTGATGCAAACGTTATAAAATACAAAGCATTAGTGTTATAAATGTACATACATTTTTAACTATATATACAAAAATGTTGCAGAATTTATGATATTGATGACTTGTTGAAACGCGTCATCAAGGTCTGTGAAAAGTTTTACAGATAAAAAAATAAGGTAAAATCTATCTGACCTGCACGTGTTTTGCGATATATTGATTTCATATTATACACAAAAATTACTTGCACTACTGTCAAAATGTTCGTGTAAGTAAGATTTTATAATGTTTTTGAAAGAAGTCTCTTTTGCTAACTAAGTTTGTATTTATTTGATCCTAAATGCAGTAAACACTAATAAATGGACTGCATTTATATAGCGCTTTTAACAGCCCAATGGCCATCCAAAGCGCTTTACACATTGCCTCACATTCACCCATTCACACACCGATGGCGGTGTCAGCCATGCAAGGCGCCATCCAGCTCATCGGGAGCAGCTGGGGTTAGGTGTCTTGCTCATGGACACCTCGACACTTGGTCAGGTGGAACCGGGGATTGAACCATCAACCTTCCGGTTTGTAGCCAACCTACATGAGCCACTGGCCACTGCTGCCCCAGTATATTGTGAGATATTGTTACAATTTAAAATATTTATTTTCTATTTTAAAATGCAATTTATTTCTGTGATGCAAAGCTTATTTTTTTAGAAATCATTATAATGTGCTGATTTTCTGCAAAAAACAAACAAAAAAAATGTGTGTGTGAGTGCATATTTGTGTGTGTGTGTGTGTGAGTGCATGTTTTTTCTATCCCGGTGATGTCTTCAACCTGAATGCACATGGACTCATGGGGACTTGTGTCTTTATTGGGGACTTTATTTGTCTTACAATATGTCATAATTTTTAGCTGTATTATATACTATATGGCCATTATAAACCAGTAGAAATTACTCTAAAGTAGTTTTAAATTAGATTTGCTCAGTTAAAATTGTATGTTCATACAAACTAGATTTCACTTAAAATTAAAACATGTTAAAAATAAAATGTATTTAATTTCAGTGCATTTATGCTGAAATTGTGAATATTTCTGGGATGTTAGGTTTCATATTTTGCTCCTTTCTCTATGCAAGCTGTATATGTATGCCTTGCAGACATAAAACCATCCATTCTTAGACAAGAGAAGTTTCTTTCATTTGTCTCTGGCTCACGTCGTGTTGATGTCATGTCAGACTCCGGGTGGATGTGTTCGGTTACATCGACAGGGCTGCGTCTCCAACCCTTTGATACCTGTGTCAGATTTCATCTGCAGACATAAATACTGCTTCTCTCCCAGTGAATATTGATCCAGTGCATCATGTAAAGGCACGAGACTCTATTAGTCTCCTCATAATAATCACAAGAATGCATGCAGGGAGTATTTATGATCAGTTCAGTGTACTGGGATCAGTATCTGTAGGGGAACCTTGTACATGACGGTTTACCCTTACCTGCTGTTCGCATTGGTATGCTGAATATTATACAGCTAAAAATATTGCCTGGAGATGAATAACAGTTGCATGTGAGACACAATTAAAGACACCAGGTTAATTAAAATTGATACTGAATCACCTTAGACTGGCATTCATCACTTCACTCACACATTAGCATAAATTGCAAATGCAAGTTGTAACTTTTGCTTGGATAGTTTCCATTATAAAATCTCATCATGTTCTTGGAGTGAGTTAAAAGTGTGGAGAAATGTGTGTTTTCTCTAGCGGTTGTTTTGTTGGTGCTTGATAGATTTTTTTTGTAATAAGACACAATAGTATATAACAGCGTGGAGTGTTTGCTGTTTTACCTTATTGTTGTGAATGATGGTCCAAAACAACAAGTAAGAGTAAACTTTGCTGTGCCTGTGTTAAATTATTCATGGGGATATGACTGACAGTGCTATATATTTGCGCACATTTGGCATTTAAAGGGGTGGTAAAGCACACTCTTTCGAAGGCTTGATTGTGTTTGTGGGGTGCACTGTAACATGTGTTCATGCTTCGTTTTTAAAAAAATTCAGTATTTTTCATATATTTTACCTTTATTCTACACTGCTCTGTCCCTCCTTGTAAAAACGGTCTGATGGTTTCCGGATTCTGTGAAGCCAGTCCCTCAAAAATACGCAATGGGCTCTGATTGGTTAGCTGGCCCAGTGTGTTGTGATTCGCTAACCGCCTAGAGCACATTTGTCGAAAAAGTCACGCCCCTTACCTTTACCGGTAGCCTGGTAGTATTAGAAAGAATGGCATCTATAAAACCACACCAATTTGAGCCCGAATCAGACCCAGACAATTTTAGTGAAGATGATCGAGCAGAACCTGTTCAGTCCTCAAGAGTAAAGACTGCGGATCTATAGTGATCGCTACTGAATGGCACTGTTACTTTTGTATTTTTAGAACGATTTGCCAAATATCTGTCGCAAGAACGAACACTAAACATTGTTTTTACTATAGTATCCAAATCAAACACAGAACCATGTTTAGCAAGCCTGTAGATAAACAATACATAAAAGCTCTAATCAAAGAATAATTTACACTAATGCCAAGTTCGCTGTTGAGATTTTAAATAGTTTGTAACGTTAGGGGTTTGTCGGATAACGTTAAGTATGAATGAGCATTTACAAACTGGTTTGCAGAGCCAAACAGCGTTGTCATCTGTGTACTTCCTTGCTACAACGTAGGCTACAATTAACAACACAAACTATTACAGGAAAACGCATCAACGAAAAATAAATCATACTTACAGGTTGTGGCCCGTGAACAGCTTCTGTTTCTAATCCATCTTTCAGGACAAGCCGTTGTGCGAATCCCGCTTTCATAGCGCTCGTGAAGATTGTGGAAGCTTTCCTGCGTGAGATGAGCCGCGCGTGCCCGTCTCATGCGGTGTTCACACCGGACGTGAATAAATCACGCTATTCGCGTGAAGGTGGACGCTTGAACATTTTGAGTTTACTCGCTTCATTCGCGTGTGACATTCACTGCACAACAGACGCAAATTCTCGTCATAGGAGGGGCTTCTGCCAGCGGCTCGTCTCGGTGAGAAATGGCTGACATGGGCTGTGTTTACGTCTTTTTTTGTTAAAAATGTTCTGTTAATGTGTGACAAAACAGAGTTTTGAGACTTGTTCAGTCGATAATGTAGTTGTTTAAAGCTCAGATCTGTGGTTTATTTATATAAAGAGTGCCTATTTGTACATTTTATCTGGGGTTTTCGGAGTTGTGAGCTCCAGCGGATCAGCGGCGCTTACACTGGCTGGTTTGTTTCGTGCAGCTGAACTGCGGCTCCTGTATTGCAAATACAGACGAATATAGTCCATTATGTCACATTTCCCGGTCTTCTCCTCTGACCCCTGTCTGTCTCGTGCTTTGATTTTGTCGGCATTGGCAACAACACTCCAGCCTACTAACTAGCCTACCACAACAACGCTTCCCCGCGGCGATACAAAATGGCCTCGCCCCCCCTTATTTCATATTCTCGGAGGAGGGGTTTATGTAAATATTGGGGCTGGTGATGTCAGAGACCCTGGAGGAATGTGTAGTAGTCACTAGCGGCCGTTTGCTGTAGTCCTTAGAAATTGATTTCTTTAAAAGCAAATATCTCCCTTTGCTTTAAACTTTGAACGTTGTAACTTTGCAGATGTTGTTTATGCTCAAACAGCAACATTACACACTAGCTAAAGTTAGAAAAGTGAAATCGTGCTTTACCACCCCTTTAACAGATACAAGTCTCTTCTGTTCACCAATTATGCATTCATTTGATCAAAAATACAGTAAAGGCAGTAATATTGTGCTATATTATTACTAGGGGTGTCCCTATTCAATACAAATGTTTCTATTACCATTTTTTAAATAACTGTCCAGTCTTCAGTGTCACATGATTGTTCAGAAATCATTCTAATATGCTGATTTGGGGCTCAAGAAACATTGAAAAAAAGTTGCTTTACTTATGTGGAACTAGGGATGGAACGGAATGACAATTTAAATCAAGAGAGTGAATTTTTTTTTTTTTTCTATCTTTTGTTGTCTCGTCTTTTATGAGAAGACTTCCCTGCCATGATGATTTCTGTATTTTCACTGTTATATGGTAGGGGGCGCTTACACATCTCCTGAACGTGTGCAGAATCGCCTGTTCAAAACACAGGCGAAGAAGAAGCAGAAACGCACAATCTCATATAAGAAGATGCATATGTAAAAGAACGCGATCGTCGTAATCATAACGGCTATGTTATTGAATGAAATGTCGACGCAGGACTGTGAAGCTTTGAGGTGTTGATGGACTCGATCTGTTACTCCATCTGTGTTTTGATCATCGTTCTGAATCCCATCTGTATGTAAGTTAATCTTTGTTAAAAACGCGATTTTCTCAGCCTTTTCCTCAAAATGTTGCTTTATTTTTCATGAAACGTACCCACATTGAAATGTTGATAAAAAAAGAATGCATGAAGCTAGAATAAAACTGCTCTTTCTTTTGATATATTGCATGTTCAGATATTCATTCAAGATATTATGTGGGCCATGAAACTTCAACGCTGGCGGCGGTGACTGGCAAATTTCATGTTTACGTTCACTTAAGACATAACGAACTATGTTTACGATGATACTCGCCAAGACATGCTTGGGCGCGGAGTCATATCTGCTTCATATACTCTGATGCCGACAGACTCATATCGGTCGATAAAATCGGCAGACTGATAAATCTGGTGAAATTTAACAACAAAAAAACTCCGAAATATCGCAATGTACGTTTTATCAAATATCGTGCAGCCCTAATGGCGATGAACGACAAGGAAGAACGAAGAATGAACATACAGTACACGAGTATACTGTATACAAGCAAGTTCATTTTTAGTCTGCAGCAGTACACCACCAGACAAACAATGACAATCAAAACTGTCATGTTAGTTAACATTAAAGGCACAGTATTTAAGTTTCGCTGCTAGAGGTCGGTAATTCAAAACAAAGATGTAGCTTGATGACGCTGTGAATGAGCGTGGAATCATGGGAGTTGTAGTCTTGGCTCTTCACCTCCACAGCTGATGGAAAGGAATCCGACAGACTCGGGCAGAAAACATGTTCATGAATGAACGAATGTATTGAAGTTTTATAAACGTTATGGTGGTATGAAGCAGGACGCGCCGAGAGCCCTTGCGAGCGAATGCTAATGAGAGAGACCTGCACAAAACACCAGTCTCTGAGCTTTTATTGTGCATATGCTGCAGTCAGCCGCTTCCGCTCTTTTCGTTGCGTACGTGGGGTAACGCAGTACTGTTTTACATGCTTAAAGGTCCCATGGCATGAAATTTTCATTTTATGAGGTTTTTCAACATTAATATGAGTTCCCCTAGCCTGAATATAGTCCCCTAGTGGCTAGAAATTTTGATCGGTGTAAACCGAGTTCTGGCTGCCTTTCTCTGCCTTTGAGAAAATGACAGCCCAGACGAGCTGATCTTGAATTTTCCTGTTATGACGTCATACCAGGAACGGTTACCTCCCTTTCCTCCGCCCAGGGAATTTGGCACGCCCATGCGAGCGCCATATTTGTTTGTCCTCAAGAGATCATGACTTGTGAACGAGTGAAAGCTGGCAGTTTCTCAGTGTTTGGATGTACAAATGAAAACAGAAGTCTTTTTTCAGTTCCTTCTGATCTGTGATCAGTGATTTCTGATGTGTAGCTAATTATTCAAGTTCACACAGAACTTTATTATTCGTGATGGGGCTTCTCTCTCTCCCGACAGAATGGTGTTTTCTATCTTGTGAGTGAGTGATTTTGTACGTCCTCGTCGCGTCTATCTGTTCTAAAATGTACATACAGGTCGGCCTTCAACATCACCGACCCCCACTACTGCATCTGACCCACAGCGGAGGCACCATGTGCGGAGCGAGATTAAGCAGACGGGGGGTGGGGGTAAGCGTGAGCGTATCCGGGCTAGGCTAGACAGCTATCCCCACAATAAACTGGATTACATTCGATTACTGCGATGTTGCCTTTGTTTGAGTGTGTACTTAATGCACTGACGCTTTTCATATGATAGGAAAATATCTAAAAATAATGCTATAATCAACACTTACTCGTAACTCGTTCATCTCGCCAGCTGTAATGGTACATTACATGTGTTACAAAGTTGGTAGAATAAGGAGGAAAACAGGTCGGCGTGACTGGGACTCCTGTTTATTCAGAACTCTCAGATACAAACAAAATAAACTTGCGCTGACAGAGCTCTCACAACTCAGTAGTTACAATATATAACTTTGTTAGCAATTGCTCTGTCTCTGGTCCATTGATGTCCGGTTTGCGAAAGAATCGTTCTTTTGAACCAGTTCTTTTTAGTGAACCAGTCGAACCAGTTCACCAAATCGGACTGAATTGTTCTAAACGGTTCACATCTCGAGTCAGCGTTGATCCATCATTTATTAAAGTTACTAACTTTCTGACATGAGTGACAGTCCCTCCGACTAGAAATAAACGAATAACCTGAAGTATATGCTAGTAACTGCAACAGTTCACTGAACTGAGACGTGCTGAGAGAACTGATGAGAAGTGACATCCATCTGACCTCGTTAAACCACGCCCCCTCCGCTCATTTCAAATGCAAAGATGTCAGCCAATCACAACAGTGGGCATTTTTACTGAAGTCTCACAGCAGACACACCCCTTGAAACAGGGCATTCAGCCAGAGGGCAAACATCAGTATAGAAAAAATGCCTTTTATTTCTAAATTATGACATTTTATGATGTAAAAATCATACTAACAATATAAGTACACCTCAGAATACAATATAAAATAAAATAAAAAATCCATGCCATGGGACCTTTAAAACTATCATACTAAATACACTTGAGTGTGTTGAAAATGATGCTGTAACGTTACTCGCTCGGTGGCTGGTATGAGAGACATGTTGCACTTTGCAGTATTCTAGATAGATATTAGAATATATTACTAAAAACAGGATGACTAAATTACTGTTGATAAATGACATGCAATTCATTTTATAATATATTGTATGATGGAGATACATCGCTCTCTCTGATTATGCTATGTTAGCCACTTGACAAAATAGTGTTGTCTCTGAGGCATGGTAAAAACGTTAATCGAAGTGAATCAAGAAAACCAGGGATTTACACAACAAGACTAACCTGTATTACAATAATTATTGATTATAAATGTATATCCAAACAGTTGCTCACGTCTAATAAAATACATAATATTTTAAAGCGTCTTTGGTGTTTCCATGGTTCCTACGGAAATCAAGGGTAGCGCAGATATGAGGTCATTGATAGGCGACACAAGGACACGGTTCTAAACGCTGGTTAAAATAACTGATTTCTCTGGATTTAAATATTGTTGGAAACGTTTGGGATAATGCAAGTGCACAGGTCAAGTGGTTTTTGGAGATTTTAAAGCCACAATTTGTCAGATTTTTAGATTAAAACAACAGCATTTCTTGGTTCTGTGAAACATAGCAAAACCAATGTTACTCCTGTATGGGGCAGACACAACCTCAGTGTCTGTTTTCAGGCCTTCCCGCTTGGGTCTCTCCAGCGCTGAAAAGCTTTTCTATTATTAACGCGGGTTCTAAAGCTCTTGTCTGATCATAAACCTTCTTTTTCCAGTGATATTCCTCTATGTTGTAATGTCTCTCAGCCATCTCCCTTTCTACACTCACTCTTCAAATCTTCCTCTTTTCATTAATTCCATTGTATTTGTTCATATCCACAAATTTTACACATGAAGTTTTCATAGCACAAGAAAACAGAACTGGCTTTTAGGTTTTAGGTCTGAATCAGATCCACTTTACCTTTGTCATGAGTCACATATACAGTAAAGCTTTGTTTTAAAGTCACAACATTTGCCGTGCACACTGGCAAGCAAAATGGGGTCTCGCACTCTCAACGCACATGACCGGCCATGTCGCGATGACGTCATTTTTGCCGTGCGCACCTTCGCACTCGTACGGATGCGGCGAGTATAAACCAAGCTTTAGGCTGAAACTATCTGCAAAATTTGAAGTATATATTTTTTTCCATCCATCCATCCATCTTCTTCCGCTTATCCGGGGCCGGGTCGCGGGGGCAGCAGTCTAAGCAGAGATGCCCAGACTTCCCTCTCCCTAGACACTTCCTCTAGCTCTTCCGGGGGGACACCGAGGCGTTCCAAGGCCAGCCGGGAGACATAGTCCCTCCAGCGTGTCCTCGGTCTTCCCCGGGGCCTCCTCCCGGTTGGACATGCCCGAAACACCTTCCCGGGAAGGCGTTCAGGAGGCATCCGGAACAGATGCCCGAGCCACCTCAGCTGTCCCCTCTCGATGTGGAGGAGCAGCGGCTCTACTCCGAGTTCCTCCCGAGTGACTGAGCTTCTCACCCTATCTCTAAGGGAGCGCCCAGCCACCCTGCGAAGAAAGCTCATTTCGGCCGCCTGTATCCGGGATCTTGTCCTTTCGGTCATGACCCAAAGCTCATGACCATAGGTGAGAGTAGGAACGTAGATTGACCGGTAAATCGAGAGCTTCGCCTTACGGCTTAGCTCTTTCTTCACCACGACAGACCGGTACATCGACCGCATTACTGCAGAAGCTGCACCGATCCGTCTGTCAATCTCCCGTTCCATCCTCCCCTCACTCGTGAACAAGACTCCTAGATACTTGAACTCCTCCACTTGGGGCAGGAACTCTCCACCAACCTGAAGTGGGCAAGCCACCCTTTTCCGACTGAGGACCATGGCCTCGGATTTGGAGGTGCTGATCCCCATCCCAGCCGCTTCACACTCGGCTGCAAACCGTCCCAGTGCATGCTGAAGGTCCTGATTAGAAGGGGCCAACACGACAATTTCATCCGCAAAGAGCAGAGACGAAACCGTGTGGTCCCCAAACCTGACACCCTCCGGCCCTTGGCTGCGCCTAGAAATTCTGTCCATAAAAATTATGAACAGAACCGGCGACAAAGGGCAGCCCTGCCGGAGTCCAACATGCACCGGGAACAAGTCTGACTTACTGCCGGCAATGCGGACCAAACTCCTGCTCCGGTCATACAGGGACCGGACAGCCCTCAGCAAAGGACCCCGGACCCCATATTCCCCCAGCACCCTCCACAGGACGCCGCGAGGGACACAGTCGAATGCCTTCTCCAAATCCAAATATATTTTTTTGTTTAAACAAAAACAATACCAAACATTATTGAAAAAGAACAAAATCTGTCCCTGAAGCATCCAAACCAAGTGTGTATGAATCAGTGTGGGTTTAAATAGTAAAGAATTAAAAAGTGACATGTCCTGCTCAAGCACCATTGATTATGTAAAGTAGGGCTGGTTTGATTAGAATCATAATAACTGAAGGACCATTTCCCTGAGGTTATAATTGGTATTCCTCTGTTGCTTGGGGAGACGATGATGAAGGTCACTGAAACGTCTCAGAAAGGACACAATGGGTTCCCACTGGGGGACCTTTGACCCACAGCCTTAAGCTACAGTAGAAATGTGAGCAGTACAGCTTAGATTTTGGAGTCTACAGAGGGACACTTCAAGGTCGTTTTATGAGGCACCTCTAAAGCGATATCACTGCACTTTGTTCTGGGAAAACGTGATATTTTATACTCCTCTTAAATGAAAGTAAGAAGCCTCTGAAACAGCCTCCAGAGCTAGTGCTCATGAAAAGCGGTCTGTAAAAGCAAAATATATTTGCATATGGTAATTAACTTTTGAATTCCCTGTTTATTTTACTTTAAAATGTTGAACTGGAAAGATGTTAAGGGAAACACTATCGCAGAGTTTCATTTGTAATGGCCAGATAGGATTGTTATGTTGTTGTTGTTGTCAATTTTTCCTGATTGTCATGGTTGAGCTGAAGACCTAAATTTCCTTCTTCCCGATTAAATAAAACGTGAATTGCTTTTAAGAGGAGTAGACGTGAACGCTTTGGCCTACTTTTATAATGTTACCTCTAATTATCAGTGATGGATGTTCCATATTTATTTCTGAATGAGCCTGACCTAGCAGCGAGCTATTGTACTGTGCTTATTGTATCTAGATTTAGCTTGTTGTTTGCTCAGGCAATTTAGATGTCTGTAACTATTTTGGTGCTCTTTAGAGTTGTATTATTTCCAGGTATGAATGCAAGGGGGTCAGTGCTTTCGATTTGTGCAGTTTTCAGTCAGCTATTTGGAGGTGAAATGAATGACGTCAGTTGCTGTGTTTACATGTTGGAGCTCATGTGAAAAGAAAGAAACGTGAATAGGCCTATTGCATTTTGATTTGAACATTGTGTTGTGAGAGAGAGTGCATTTGATTGTTTTCTAAAAGAAAGTGGCAGTAGTGGCAAGTAGCATTTCAATAGGATTGACGAGATTTGCCATGTCTGGAGGAGCGGAGTTATGAGACTTTACTGACAGTTTGAGGATCCAATGGAGTTATGAGGTCTGGAGGCATGAAGAGAATTTAAAAATATACTAATGATTTTCATTCATTTGTTTGTTCGTTCGTTCATTTGTGCCTTGATGATTATTCACTGAAAATGTGGTTGCTTACACCACCATACATGCTATTTATTAATTTATTAATTTCCTTTTTGTTATTATTAAATGTTTTATCGCCACGTACGGGCAGAACCCTCATAACCTCATACTTTTCAGGAAATGGAAAAAAACACTGTATTTTTTTTCACATAAAGAAACTTGCATGTGTCATTATATTGTTTACATTTTACCCAAATCAAGTTCAAATAGAGTTACAAGGTTTTTGGCCAGCGAATTTCTGAGAATTTTGAACATGCATGTTTTTTTTCCCCATTAGAGCTCATCATTAGAGAATATGTTTTTTCATCAACTTGCAGGTTATAAAGTTTATTTTATGAAGGTGCTTAGTTTTTTTTTAATATGATTTGGCCAAAATGTGCTTAGTTTTTTAAATGATTTGGCCAAAATGTTTTTGAAGACAACGTGCACGCACAGGGAATTTACAACAGTACTGCCTTCTCGCTAGATTAAGACTCTTCTCCAATCCTCAAATACATAAAACATTAGCTTTAACATTAGCATATGTGACCCGTGCTAGCAAAATAATTCTCAAAGAGAATTTTCATTCTCTATTAAAAAGCCTACAATATTATGTACACCAAATTTGACACACACCAAGACACAGCCAAATATCTATAGGAAAATTATATATTCAACTTTTTTTCCCTTGATACCACAATTCTTTGATCAACTTAATGAAACAGAGAGCCTATATATTAAAGGTCCCGTTCTTCGTGTTTTTTTGAAGCTTTGATTGTGTTTACAGTGTGCAATATAACATGTGTTCATGTTTCGCGTGTAAAAAAACACAATATTTTTCACACAATTTACTTTTCTGTACACCGCTGTTTTCACTGTCCTAAAAACGGCTGATGAGTTCCTTGTTCTATGAAGTCCCTCCTTCAGAAATACGTAACGAGTTCTGATTGTGCCAGCGGTTCCCGTGTTGTGATTTGACCGCAGCTTAGCGAACGTGGCACGGTTCCTGTGTTGTGATTCGACAGCAGCTTAGCGCACGTAACTTGCACGGAAAGGTCACGCCTCTTAACGGGAGATATATGCGCTTAATGATCTCTACAGCGTCCCTGGGAAAGCCAAACTAAGGTGATTTGACTCCGAGATGAAAATAACAGCGTCTCGACGACATGGTGACAAACACACTCAAACGCAACAATTCCTTTTCTCCACACGACACTTCCTCTTCTCCACGTGGGACAGCAACAAGACCACGCCCCCTTTTTTTGCGTATTCTTGTGGGCGGAGGTTAGTCTGTTCTACTGACGTCATTTATGAAGGAAGTACCAGGATGTAGTCCAAGCCGGCCGTTCGCTGTAGGCTTTGAAAGGGAACTTCTGTTAAATAAAATATCTCGCTTGGCATTGAACTTTGAGCTTTATAATTTTACAGGTATTATTTATGCTCTAACAGCAACATTACACACTAACTAAAGTTTGAACAATGGGATCATGAAGAACGGGACCTTTAAGACCGCACGGATCTAATATAATGTCACACATCAGATGTTTTTCCCCAACAGTTAACCAAACGGTCACATAAGACACAACAGATAATGTTTGCGTGAATACTTTATCATGAGAGATATTTTGAAATACTGTAATTCTTTTTATTGTGTATATCGGGAGTGTGCATGCGTCGGATCTGTCAATGACCGTGACTAAGATCGTTTTCATGGACAAGGGAAAGGTACTCCTCTCTAAAAATGTACAAATAAAGATATTTTTAGATGTGTAAATGCTATTTTGAGCATTGGGATCGCTAGACGAGGGCTTAATGAACAAATTTTTGTGAAAACCTCAAACTCGACAAAAATGTTTCACTTGTTTTGACTGTAACTCAAAATTATTGTGTGCGCATTCCGACTCATTTTGCCAGGGCGGGTCAAGTGTGTGTGTGTGTTCATGTGTGGCCAATGGGCCCCCCATGAGGGAAATTGATTAATAAACATACTAAATTATGCTTATTTGAAAATGTAAAAATGCAGAAATTTTTCTGTCATTGGTAGGTTTAGGTAGCCTAGAAATCTAGACACACCCTAGCGGCAGAAAATCGATTTTGCCCCGAGTGTAGTCTAGCAACTCTCGGTAGACCTGAGAGCTGGATAAACCAAACTCTGGTCAGGCCAATCACAGCATGTGTAGAGTCGGTGGGCGGGCTTAACATAATGACGGCACGTCACGGAAGAGTTGCGGAGGTTCTGCATGCTACTCGTAAACAAAGAAGCTGACAAACGGTGGTCTTTTGAATCGGCTTTGGCCGCGACTCTGGAAGACTTGGAGTTAAGCTTTTCTTTGAGAAAAGAACAAAGAACGGCACTGAAGTCATTCTTAAGAAAAGAAGATGTGTTCAAAGTTTTGCTGACCAGATACGGTCGAAAGTCTATCAACTAACCTTAGCTCGGCTTCACCTTCTTCTTTGCTCTGGTTGGTTGTGACGCTCATTGCGCTATCCAATTGCGTGCAGAGGGAATTTGAAAGACAATCGCTTATCCCGCCCCTCGGATTGAGCCCTGTCAATGGTGAGATTCCAGACCCAACATCTTGATGTGGGTCTGGCTTGTCAGGCTAAGGTTTAGGGGTAGGGGATAGAAAATACAGTTTGTACAGTATAAAAATAATTTGTCTATGGAGAGTCCCTACAAAGATACAAAAACCTATGTGTGTGTGTTTTGGGTAAAGAAAACATTGCACTTATTTTAACAAGCAAACAAGCAGAGACGGTCCAAACTGTGTGTGGCACTTATAGAGGCAGGGCGGAGTTATGAGATTTTTACTGACAGTTTGAGGATCCAATGGAGTTATGAGGTTTAGTCACAAGCTCACAATGCAAAGGGTGACCAATAATAATGATTTGTGAAAAAAAAGAGAAATATGGATTATGGAAGGTTTCTGCCCTACATCGACAATACTGTTTATTTATATTTATTAAAGCTTTCTTTGATTATTTGCTGAAAAAATGGTACCTTTACCGCTATACAGTATATACATCCATTGGTCATCCAGGTCCATCATCACCATGTGTGTGTGTGTGTGTGTGTGTGTGTGTGTGTGTGTATATGCTAAAGATGGACCTGACCTGAGGGAGTGACATCTGTAATGATTTCTGTACGCATTTCCCAGCTCCATTTACCAGACCCGCAATGCATTTCCCTCATCATTTTAATCTTACTTTCAACCAGTAACAAATCAATTTCACATGTTCTCCTTTATAAATGCCAGTGCATGACTTTCTCTACCAAACAAGTTCTACATATAAATGGATTTGCAGCCAGACAAGTTCTCTCATCTGTACTTCATCTTGGGGAATGATGGTCGAAAAATTGGATGTTAGCGGTAATTTTCAGCACAAGTGCTTCTGTGATTTGTACTCGTATAAAAATATGGTGCAAGTAAAAAGTGCTGCTTTATTCCACTGTCAGGAGCGGCACCTGTTTCAGAGTTTTAGTGTCGAGATTCCGCCTCTGGCTACGGGAACCGTGCTTTGTATGGATCGTGTGACTAGTTTAATTGCCTGAGTGTCTTCCATGGCTGTCCATGGGGAGACCATCCTTCCTGCTGGGAGACGTTTGTCACCAGTTCGGCAGTTTCTGTGCATATGCATGAGGGGAATTGCAGAGATATTGCCTCTGAGATGTTGCTTCTGTTGTAATGTCATAAGAATATTCAGCTTTGGGCTTTATTCACTCTTGTCATATTCTGGGACAAGAGAACAATGGCATTCTGAGAATAGATTCAACCAGAACTGACAATGTGTTTTGTGTTTATCTAGTGTTTTGTTGTTTTGCTTTGTTCTGTTATAGGTGAAAATTCTCACTTGAGAAGATAACAATTCCTAATGAAGCTGAATATGCAATTAGACATTCTTCCAGCTTCCTGTTTACCATATATGGGCTGCCCTGTGACCTAGCGCTGTCACAGAGACAGGTGAGGTATTTCAAGAGACTTATTTCAGTGATGTCTGTCAGGTAATGAGGATATTTTCTGAGTGCCATTCCAAAAAAAGAAGAAGAAAAAAATAGAAAAAAAAACTCCTACAAGTATTCTGTGTTTTAAGAGTGTTAAGCTTTGTAAAGAGTACATTATTTATGGCCCTATGATATCAGTTTTTTCCCCAAAAATTCTGTTTTACATTTTTTGAATTTTTTTGGGTTTGAATGGTTTGATTAAATGTTAATAATAAAAAATAATCATTAAAATAAATGTTATCAAATGAAATTTGATCAATTCCTTTTATTGTTTGGCAAACAAGCTTTAAATTAAAACATGGATGGATAATTGTGTGATTTATTATGTGATGTTCATTAAAATTAGGGATGCACCGAAATGAAAATTCTTGGCCAAAGCCGAATAACAATAAAACACTTGGCCGAAGGCCGAAGCTGAATACTGAACGCGTTTTTTTGCCATCCCATTTATTTTGCCAATTTTTTCACATTGCATGAATTTGCTTTTTTACTATTTTGTCTTGCTTTTAAAATAAATTGGAAAAAAAAATACTAAAAAATACAAAACAACAATTTTAAAATATTTATTTAACACTGAACATTTTTAGCATTCCAGCAGACATTATACAAACAAAGCACAATATAACAAAAAAAAACAAAAAAAAAGTAAAATAAAAATATTTTTATTTGGCCATCTTATCTTATCTTTGGCCTATTATGCCTACAGGTATCATAATCAAATCATAATAAATTTTTGTCTGTTTTTTTCGTGAGAGGTTTTGCAAGCCTGTATAACTCAGCACTGAATAAAAACTCTGGCGGTTTGAGCAGTGAGTGGAGTCTGACTAACTTAAAACATTTTGGCCATTACGTACAAGAGATCAACAACTATGTCACCGCTGCAGAAACACGTTGTAAATGATACATTTGATGTTCTACAGACACAAATATACGCTGGAGCATTTGCCAATATTATTACAGTATCAACTGATGGTGCTCTTGTTTGCATTTGAGGGTGCTTAGACAATTCAGCTGAACATTGTCTGCAAACGGCCATTTCTGCGCTTTCTCTGACACTTTAAAGCGTTCTTTAAGCCTTGTTTATACTCGACGCGTCCGTGCGAGCGTGAGGGTGCGAGTGGCAAAAATGACGTCATCGCAGAGTGCCAAGCGGACGAGGCGCTGCGGAGCCAGACAAAAGTATAAACAAGGCGTAATGCTTCCACACTTCCGACATGTTTGCTGCATTGCTGCATTTAGAAGCGGGCGCGCCTCTCTCACATGCGCTGATTGCTATATTTGATAGCGTCATCAGAAACCTCATTGTTCGGTAAAATTTATTCTGTCTTTATTCGGAATTTATTAAACTTTTTCGGCCAAACACCAAAAGTGCAATTTTTGCTATTTTCGGACGAATAATTTCGGTTGCCAAACATTCAGTGCATCCCTACTTAAAATACAAATAAAATATTAAATTGTTTTAATAATCAGTTTTGTTATTTTTATTATCATTATTATGAGAAGTACGTTCCTACTGTACAATATATATTAATATATTTCTGTCATAAATTCTTCAAGTTAGACCAACATTTTATTTTGACCTTTGGGCCCTATTTTAACGATCTGAGTGTGTGGTCTGAAGCCCATGGCGCAGGGGCACCACTTTTGCTAGTTTAGCGACGGATAAAACGGTCGCTGCGCGAGGTGCATGGTCCAAAAGGGTTGTAGATATTCTCTTAATGAGTCATGGGTGTGTTTTGGGCATAACATGCAATAAACCAATCAGAGTTTCATCTCCCATTCCCTTTAAAAGCCATTTGCACTCACGCCATGGCGGATTCGCTTTTTACATAGTGGAATTTGCAAGCAGAAAGACTGAACGCTTCTCCAGAGAGGAATCCTTTTTTTCATATTTAAAAATGTTTGTGTGCTGCTGTGTGTGTAATAAGCAGTGTACGCACGTTGTGCACCCACCTATAGGTGTATATTATAAACATGCCCTTTAAATAACACAAAAAAACTGCACCTTTAGACCAGGTTTTTGTTGGTCAATGGCGCAGGTGTGGTAAGTTGTCTCAAAATAGCAACAAACCAACAATGCGCCTGAACACACCTCGTTTTCAGACCAGCATGCCCATGGGCGAACAGATGGACGCGAGTGCATTTGCTATTAAAACAACGTGGCACTGGATGTGAAAATTATAATTGTGAAAACGAGCAAAAAACACTTGCGTCGAGTCTGATGTCGCACTGCGTCGGATGTATGATAGGGCCCTCTGTGTGTATGTGACAATAGTTTTTATCAATTGAAATGGTAAGAAACTTCACCTCATTCACTCTGAAACATGCCGGAAATGTGCAGAACAAATCAAAGGGTCTTCAATGATTGACATTTCTGCATTTGACAGTTGCTTTTATACAAATATGTAAGGTTTACTTTGGGAATCGAACTCATGACCTGGTGCTGGTGGTGCCTGTGGTTATTTAATAAGTGCAGAAACTCTCAATCGTTGCCTTCTCTTTGGATGTCAACAGTGGATTATGGACTTCGACAGAAGCTGTACGATCTTCCCCCTTTGCTTCTCCAATCTTCTCCTCGCACTCGCCCGCTCCCTGGTCATTTGTCTTTGTGTCATGGAGTAGCCCACGCATACCCTCCCACCCAGAGCAGCAGCTTGAAATGAGATTCTCTTGACTGCATAATCTCTCTCCATTGAGCTGGATGCAGATTAATTGCCTAAACGGGCAACACTCTGCCGTGTCGGCCAATCACACTGCCAATCACATACCCCACTTCCACTGAAGCTGGGGCTTGGCCAGGAGATCTGCGGCCTTCTAAGAACCAACCTGTGTCAATTGACTTGATAGTGAACAATGACGCAACTGACTTCTGACTAGGGCTGCGCAATTTATCAAAATTATCGAAATGTCGCAATTGTTCATATCGCGATATGCTTATCGCAACGGCACTCAATATCTGAATGGTTTTAATAGGCTACTTCAACATTGTGAAAAGTGTACGTTTTAGGTCGACACATACAGCAGAGAATAGACTTGGGCACATGACTGTTACTTATGTGACTTGCTTAAAAAGAGTTATTAAACACAAAAACTTGCGAAAAACAACTCCTTGCAGTCTTGCGCTGTCTGCTGTCTGACACACACACCGAAACGTGCGCACAAACCGCCTCTCTGAAAGCATGTGATCCCTTCAGTTCTGTTTCGTGCCTTGTTACACACTCAAACTGTCAAATACACACACAGTTATTTCAAAATGGCTGTCTTGATGAGTATTCATGTAAACACAGTCGGATTATGCTTTAAGTGAAAGATATCAGTTGGGGAAAAAAAACGAATGTGTGTCAATATAGGATCCGTGCATTAGGTCTTAAAGTGACAGCCTGCTAATACAGTAAACCTGCCACTGAAAAAGAAAAAGAGAAAATCGCTCAGTGATCTTTGCTGAATAACCTTTGTAGCTTTATTACGTATCAGAGTATATTTAATTCATGTGAAGACTACTGTTTTTAATTCTTATTTTGAATAACAAAGATAAATTAAAATAACAAAAATAATCGTCCACCCCCTAGTTCAGGTGTGTTTGTTTACCTGGATGTTCTTGATGTTAAGTTTTAGGTTGATACAACTATATATTACCAAGTCAAGCAAAGAGTTTTTAGTATTTAAATATTGCCATTACATTTTTTTGTTTGTTTACATTGATGTTAAAATTATATTGTCAGATTTGTGACAATAAACACTGCTAAAACACTGCTAGTCACTTTCAGAAGTTGCAGCGATGCTTTCTTTTCCCAGAAAGAATGCGAAACACATAAATGGTATCATTCTCATTTCTTAAATATTTAAAAAAGATATAATTTAAATAGATTTTACACACTTAAAGCAATATCGTATCACATATCGCATTTTTTAACAAGGATATCGCATATCGCATTTTTCTTCAATATCGCACAGCCCTACTTCTGACTATTAGTTTGATTCAGTGTTAAACTGACTGTTAAATAAGTGTTAATAACAAGCTGGATTTGATATACAGATAACAATATTCCATAAAAGTTTCATATTTTATTTTTTCCATAATTATGATTAATTATGATTAATTATCAATCACTATATTGAATAACAACAAGTATTAATATTAATACTATTATTGTTGCCAATATACTACTACTTTTAATACTACTACTAATAATAATAATGCATTTTGTGCATTACTAAAATGATTTATTTATTTGTGGTACTTTATGGAATTTATAAAAACACAGTCTGTTTTTTAATAAAAAAAAACAAGAAATGATTTCAGACTAGATTAAACATTAAATTAACTCTGCTGCTAAATGCTAAAATTGTGTTGTTGTTTTTTTAATATTATATTTATATTAATTCTATGGTAATATTTTGGCAAATCGGAGCAGTTTGAGACATGAAATCTGAGATTATGGTGTGTTTTTCAGACGAAAGACTTTAGCAAATTTTTTAATTTGCGCCCCATTTAATCTCATTGCCAAGATTGTTTTTTTCTCTCTCTCTCTCTCGCTCTCTCTTTCCTATGGGAGATAGGCCACTGTTAAATCATGTCTTAGAGCTTCATTATTTGAAGACACCAGAGGAAAAATGATATTTTTTAGATCAATATGTCAGTCACAGCTTACTGTAAAGCCGTATGTCAGTGTTGAAGGGCTGTCATGTCTTGTATTTAATACATCATAAAAAATAATATGGCTAAAGACTGACCTCATCAATATGTGCCAAGCAGTCGTGGTACATATCAGTAACTGCATTCAAGTCTGTTGATGTTTTCCCGTCAACACATTCACATGCTCCCGGTAAACATGCTCAGATGTGCTGTTAAAGTATGCGTCTGATTCTGAGCAGAAATAGTACTTCTCATAATAATAACAATAATAAAAAACTGTTTATTAAAACATGTATTTCATATTTTTATTATTAAAGAATAATACACAATATCACGCAACTTTCTATCCATGTTTCAATTTAAACTGAATTATATGTTACCCTATTAGCACTATATGTAGCCACTGTAACAACTCCTCAGCTTTAGCTTCAAGTGAAAACCTGCAAATGACAGATGCTCTGTTTTCACAGCTTGCTTTGCGGAGGGTGGTGATAACCCAGTAACAGCTCTGGACCAGGATATAGCACGTTAGATTTTATCATCAAGATGAAAAAGAGAATTAAAAAAAAAATCAAATCAAATCAAATCACTTTATTGTCACACAACCATATACACAAGTGCAACAGTAGGTGAAATTCTTAGGTGCAGTTCCGAGCAACATAGCAGTCATGACATGACATGTACAACATTTAAAGCTTACACATCTGATGTGCACACAATTACTCACAGCACAGTATACACCACAATAAACAATAAATAATTTACACAATGTGAGTGTAGTTCTCACAGCTTTAAACAATATACACATACTTACAATATACATATACTTTAAACAATATACACTAAACATACATTAAACAGTATACATTAAGCTATAATAATAATAATATACAATGTACAGTATACAATATTATTCACAGTAGAGATCCAATGTATAATAGGTGCTATATGATAAATAAATGTGTATATAATGTGTGTGTATCTACAGTGGGTTGTGCTGAGTGATATTCTGTCCAGTGTGTGTTATGATCCTGATGGATCAGGAGTTAAGTAGTCTGATTGCTTGTGGGAAGAAGCTGTTCTGGAGTCGGCTGGTGCGTGTTCTGATGCTGCGGTACCGTCTGCCTGATGGCAGCAGTGAGAGCAGCCCATGGTTCGGGTGGCTAGAGTCTCTGATGATCCTCTGAGCTCTCTTCACACACCGCCTGGCGTAAATGTCCTGGAGGGAGGGAAGCTCACCTCCGATGATGCAGCTGGCCTTGCGCACTACCCTTTGCAGGGCTTTGCGGCTGCGGGCGGTACTGTTGCCGTACCAGGTGGTGATGCAGCCAGTCAGCAGGCTCTCTATAGTGCTGGTGTAGAAGCGTGTAAGGATGTGGTGGTTCATTCCAAACCTCCTCAGCCGTCGCAGGAAGAAAAGGCGCTGATGAGCCTTCTTCACAACGGCCTCGGAGTGGACGGACCATGAGAGTTCCTCTGTGATGTGGACACCGAGGAACTTGAAGCTGCTGACTCTCTCCACCGGTGCTCCATCGATGGTGATGGGGCGGTGTTCTTTCTCATTCTTCCTGAAGTCGACCACCAGCTCCTTGGTCTTGCTGACGTTGAGGGAGAGGTTGTGCTCCTGTGCTCCATCGTGTCAGAGTGTGCACCTCCTCTCTGTAGGCCGTTTCATCATTGTCAGTGATGATACACACTCTGTTTGGGGGATATTTTTATTTTAAAGCTGCAACCATACTTGTTTCCTTTACTCCAGCTTCAGTATGAAATAGAAGGCATCAGGTGTTGGACACACCTTCTTCTCTAATTCATTGGGCTTCTATACAAATATTTCCATATTTTAGTTAAATATTAAATACTTAATAATATTAGTGCTGGCAAACGATTAATCGCTATTGATCGCATCTTAAATAAAAGTTTGTTTGCATAATTTATGTGTGTGTACTATTATGTATATATAAATACAAACGCATGCATGTTTATATTTAAGAAAAAAATATATATAACGTGTGTGTGTGTGTGTATATATATATATATAATATAAATTATATAAATATATACAGTATATACATGCAAATATTTCATAAATATATACATTTATGTGTGTGTATTCAAATATACATAATAATTATACACAGTACACACACATATATTATGAAAAATGACTTTTTACGTGCATTTGATACCCATTGGGTAGGATTAGAGGTGTGTTCGAGGTAGGATTAAAGTTTTGAGGCAGCGTCACCGTATGGTCAAATGTTATAATGACATTTACAAAAATGCTAATCACTTTTGAGTAAATTAGCATATTGTACAGAAATTGGTCATAATAGATTCCTTGGATCATGCCCAAGAACTTAAATACCAATTTTGCCATATTTGGCTAAACGTCCTGTCCGCCATCTTGTTTTTTGTTAAAATCCTAATTTTTCCGATTTTCTCCAAAATAGTATCGTATCATCTTCAGACCGTGCCGACAAAAATTTATGAATTTTGTGTTGATAGACAAATCCGTTTCATATACCTCAGTGACGAAGTTAAGGCATGATGCCAAAATGACACTAGAGGCTGTATAATGTACAATGCTTTGACAAATTGACACCAAACTTTGCATGTGTGATTGTCACCTCACTCTGACCACACCACATGAATTTCGTAACTGTGCCACCTATTGGTCAAAAGTGATAAACCATTAAATCATTATTATTGACAATATTTATAATTGTACAGCTATTTTGCCTAAAATGATCTTAATAGGGCCTCATTGCTACAGTTGGTCTGACACTCCCAGTTGGCATGTCTTATTGTCTTTCTGCTTGGCCCTGATAATGGCTGCTTGCAGATATATTTTTATTATATTTTTGATAAAATTAAAAATATAAAACAAAAGTTAGTCAAAATTTAAAAGTGACAAATAACCGCCCATGCCTATTACCTATTATAACTTCTAAAAGTGGATATTTTATTTTTTATTTAATTTTATTTAATTGTATTTATTTTATTTTATATTAATGATATATTTTATATTAATGATATATTTTATTATTTTAAATTAATGCTATATTTTATTATTTTATTATTATAATTTTTTTAACTATTTAATGTAATTTATTTAATATAATTGGTTTTCCTATTTTACACTTTATGTTGAATTTCACGCATGTATGCTAATGTACTGCTAAAAGTTAATTGTATTCACATAAATTTACTCTGACCATAGCATACTCAGATTTTATTATTTTATCTATTTTGTTTTTACTTTTTTTTAGCATGTTGAAGAGGTCTTCTGTATGCTAGTGTACTCAAAGAAGTGAAAATATTCAATTTGAGCTGATACATGCGTTTTAAATGTAAAATCTTTTTATTCTGTGAAAACTGACCAAAATGTTAAATCTGTTTGTTGGTTCTGTTAAATTCAAGAAAGCCATGGATAGCATATTAGTTTGTTTTAAACTTGAAGGTTTTGAAGTTTCAACAGCGTAACACCGAACTGTCACGGTTGAAAGGTCGCCATTGATTTTACCACAAGCACACTTGAGTCGAAGCTCTTCGCCTGCCCTGTGTGTGGCAAACATTAACACGTGCACTCCAGGGACAGGGCATATAGTGTGCGCGAATGATAAATGGCTAGAATGAGTGAAGTTGAGAAACCAGTGACTGCTTCGTGTCCCTGCTGTCTTTCAGCAGTCCTCCTTTCCTCAGCCTTCACCTCTCCTCGCCGGTTTAATGGTCCGACACTTCACACGCTCCACCTCTCGCTCCCCTCTCCTCCACACCTCCTCCTGTGGCCCAACTAATTGATGGGTGAACACGCTGGAGAGGCCTTCACTTCTTCTCTTCGATCTTTTTTTTAAATATCTATCCTTTCAAAGGTGATGGAGGCTCGTGAAGGGCCTCTCATTCCCACTCCCCGTCTCCTCAACTCGATTTTACTCCCTCCTTCGCTACGTCTCATCTTTTCTTCATTATTCATTAAGTTTCCCTTCAAAGCCCCAGAGAGAAGGCAGAGAGAGCGAAAGAGAGAAGATATGCCACTGGACTTTAACTCACCTGCAGGAGGGAGAGGAGAAAATGAGCGAGGGATGACAAACCGATATAATAATATGAATGGTAGATGTGTGAGATATTGGCTGCATTTACACTGCGCATCTTGATAGTTTGACATACAGTGTATCTGATTTATTTTCTGTTTACATTTTTTAGACACAACTGTGTACATTAATTTATGTCTGCAATGCATTGCAAACTGTTGTGTGCTGTGTTATCAATGGACATGGGTGCGTACATGCTTTTGTATACTGCTATCTAGTTGGTTTGCGCTGATGTCATGGGTGACTATCATGGGTAAAGCTTACCATTGACAAAAGCTTTCAAAATATGCTTTATGCTCAGAAATTGGAGAATGATGAAGTTAGACTTTCCAGAAAGTATGATGGTTGATGGGCAAGTGGGTTGAGTAGTTTTGTGTATTTGGCATAAAGCTCAGAGATTAAATGTGACTATCATGGCTTTAGTTTTGTTTAGTTCTTAGGTCTGTGTCCCCTTGATTTTGGATCACATGATTCTAGTTGCGCTTGTTTTATACTCTATCGTTTAAAAGTTTGGGGTCGGTAAGATTTTTTGAAAACAAGTCTCTCATTCTCACTAAGACTGCATTTATTTAATCAAAATACATTAAAAACTAAATGTTGTGGTGCAGATTTGGTGCTCAAGAAACATTGTTATTATTATGGATCGCGTCAGAATTTGCCTTTGAATCGAATGTGCTCTCTGTGGGCGTGGCCGCATTAGCAGATAATGAGGAGGCTCGCGAACGACTAACACCTCTCTCTTTTCAAACAGATTACGTAAACAGAGAATATTTGTGTTCGATTTGATTTACATTATTTAAAACGGGACATTTCAACATTTCTTTAGACATGTCTCATGTTTGTGTGACAAGTATTCGCTAAATTACAGTTCATTTTCTGACAAGT
Source organism: Romanogobio albipinnatus (assembly GCA_023566225.1). NCBI lineage: Eukaryota > Metazoa > Chordata > Actinopteri > Cypriniformes > Gobionidae > Romanogobio > Romanogobio albipinnatus. Next base: position 7,350,575 of record CM042257.1, on the reverse strand, counting down.
ATCAGAATGGACTTCATTGAGAGAAAGGCGGCGGGTCGCACATCATGTATGCTTTCTTTATTTTGCAAAAAGCACAACACTTTGTTTTTATTGTGAGTGTACACAAATAAAAGTAGTATGTGAACCACTTGCAGAATCTGTGAAAATGCATGTTTTTTTTTATTTAGTACTGTCCTGAATAAGATATTTTACATAAAAAATGTTTACATATAGTCCATATAGTCCGGAAACATGCAAGTATCTTCTGTTGCTTCAGAAGGGCAGTACTAAATGAAAAAAAATTATATTTAAACAAAATAAGAAAAATTTGGACATCTTCATCCTGTTCAAAAATTCTGGGAAGACAAATTAAGTACAATTTACCTTGATTTTCAAATTCAATAGGTTTTCACCCCTCGGCTCTTAATGCATTGTGTTTCCTTCTGAAGCATCAGTGAATGTTTGAACCTTTTTTAGCAGTTGTGTTTGAGTCCCTCAATTGTCCTCAGTGTGAAAAGATGGATCTTAAAATCATACAGTCATTGCTGGAGAGGGTTCAAATATGAAAAAGAGGCTGGAAAACTGAAGAATGTGCAGGACCTGGAGGATTTTTCTGAAGAACACTGGGCAGTTTAACTGCTCAGGACAAACATGGGACTCGTGAACAACCATCACAAAACAAAAAAACAGCCGTGGATCATCCAGGGAACGACACACAGCACTGAGAATCAATGGTTCATAAACTTTTTATCAGGGTTGTTTTAATAAATTCTGCCATTTTTTTGATTCTGTAAGCGGTTCACATACTTTTTCATGCCACTGTATAAGACTTATCTGTATGACCAAAATCAATGGATAATTTTGAGTCACTTTCGAACTAAGAAAAAAAGCGAGGTGGTCGCGCCAACGCGGACGCGACCCCTGGGGTTAATATTATATATTTTGAAAACATTGTGCTGCCTAAAATTTTTGTGGAAACCTTGATGCTTTTTTTTCAGCATTCTTTGATGAATGTAAAGTTAAAAATAACTCATTTTATTGACATAAAACCTTTGTAACATTATACATTTCTTTACTATCACCTCTGATCAATTTAATGCCTCCTTGCTGATGTATTTCTTTCTTTCTTTAAAAAAATAATAAATCTGGCAACACTTTACTTAAAGGTGGGGGCTCAAAATATTCATCCAAACAAAGACCTCTATATACACTGAATTAAAGCTATGGTCTACGATTTCAAAGATTGTTCATTATTAATAATCTCGTTTAGATGCTGGTTATGGTTCTACAGTACAATCCTAACAATATGAAGAGAAAAAAGAATAAAAAAAATCCATTCACTCTATTGGGTGTACACCCGCAGAGAAATTGACCAATGTAAGCTGTCCGGCCGGACAGCTTACATTGGTTAACTGCTCTCATCCAATCCCCTGCTCCACTCGCGTCTCCACCCACCGCACCGCACCCTGCCCCCTCCTGCGACATGAAAGTAGGCAGCGTCAACTCAGCAATGGAGAAAAACCAACAAACAGACAGCAGCAAGCGGCCCCTGCTCGCCCCAACAGTCAAGGTTGGAAGAAAGAGAAAGTCATTTGAGGAAAGAGCAGAGATAAAAAAAATAAATGTGAAGAACGGCGGACTCAAAGCCGAATCAATATAGGGTCCACCATTGCCCGTTGGAGCAAGCTTCAGAGAAACCTTTGGACTTAAAACCGACGCTGACATAGCTGACTTTTTGTTGAGACGGTAAACATCTATTTATACTTTTATGGTGTGGTGTATTACATAGATAGCTTTTTATCAGTCTGACAACATGATCATGCTGCCGGTCGGCATTGGAATGTAAGCCGTTTAGCATCGCCTATCACGGGTCAAAGTAATTCTATTTCTTGAAGTGCTTGACTATTTCAATAGTCCTAACGTTAGCGGTTTTCTGTTCGAGCCGATAGAACTTTGCAAGCGAGGTAAAGTTAGTTTTAGGTTTGATATTCGCCGCATATCGGCATAGGCTGCTTAAGGGACCGTCTGCAAATTCACCACACAGTGCAAATCGAGTCTCAACAATGAATTCAAATAAATTTTACAGGGCTATGTACAGTACCCTGATATTTATAGAAAATAAATAAATACAGTAACTCACTAAAAGGGTTTTTTCGTGTACTATGTGTACAATGTACTAATGTACTACAACCTTTGGAACAGGAAAAAACCCTTTTGGTGAGTTACTGTAATTGTTTTTCTATAAATATTAGTGTACTGTACGTACAGTAAGGGCGATATTGGCATAATTTCACCTGTAGTAAGTCAGTCATAAATATTTTTAATGTACTACAACTTCGAATTATTTGTATTTATATTTTATTTTAAAAGTCATTTTAACTTATACAAATTAGACGTTTTTACGCTGTTGGGGAATTTAGAGACATTCCCTTTGTCATGAAGCCCGGTGATAGCGCGTCAAAGCATTCTCGGGTATAAATCAGGCATAAATATGCAGCTGTAATATACGTAAGTGGTTTTGGATTAATTGTTTATGTTGCTATACAGTAGTTGCATAATTGTTCAAACTATTCATGGTATTTATGTCTCTGAAAGATTGTTGACTCTTTAGAACTGTATCAAGGGAAAACGAAAATCCGGCGAATATCAAACCTAAAACTAACTTTACTCCGCTACATTGCATGTGTTGCTAATCTTGCGTGGGCGAACTCAAATCGCACATGGTACATCTCTGTTCCGATGTTTACTCCTGCTTGACTGAGTGACGTTGTTCAGGTCGTTTCCCGGTGGGAGGGATCAGGTAGCACAGAGGGGAGGGGTGTGCGTGTGGAGGGGCGGGATGAGTTTTTTAAAAATTCAGGCTTTCTCGACTGATTTTCAACATTGTAGACTACAGCTTTAATAATAAATTATAAATGTGTTCAGCGATCTGCAAAGAAATGATTTTTCTGCTTTTCTAGACTATTTTAAGTCGTAAATTGAGCAGGATATATTAAAATGTAGCGCATGGATTCGACAGGCATTTATGATACTAAACGTGGCAGACGGTCTCTGAGCCCTCCCTAGCTCTACAGCGCCCCACAAATTTCCAATGTAAATCTGTGGTGAAAAATGGAACTGCAGTGCGCTCTCATAGAGAGTCTGTCCCGCTTATTTTCACGTGACCTTGCGTAAACCTCACTCCAGACCAAGACGATAACAGTCCGCTTCAGATATGTGTCTGCATCAGGTCAGTAACTAGTTGTTACTGAGATTATAAACCCTTTAATTTAAACATGCTCAGGTGTATAGCCTATATATAGAAGTTATGTTGTGTTTGTTTTATGTTTTTTTCTGCGAATATACATGACTTTGTTTTCCTCACTGGAATTCCTACACAACTTGTAATATTCTAAATTAACAACATTCGGATGCAATAAATACTACATTAAGGCGATTCTAAGATGGCATTCTATGCGTTTGTGATGTGTAATAAAGTCTATCAATCATCATTAGAGCGCCATCCTCAGGCTGAATAATGCATTAGAATAGATTAGAATAGAATAGATTAGGTGACATAAGAATTCTGTCTAAAGTGTGTCTGATTCAACGGTTAGAATATAAAGCTTACAAAATGGTTATCATAAACTAGCGCTAGGACCCAGAATCTGCCCTACCTAAATGTATGGCCAGGAGCCGCTACTGATTAGACTTCCATTGTGAGCATGTAATGTTTATGTTAGTTTATACAAACCAAAAGACAAGTCATTTTCTGTGTTAATCACCAGGAAGCCACTATAATACTAACCTATAATGGCAAAATATGTTAGGATTACAATACCTGGTACACTTTGCATTCAGAAAACATGTTATTAAGTAAACCATAATCGCGCAACAGACATAATTTACATAAACACTGACCCTCTGACTAGTTGAATGACAAGTCAGTGGCTCAATGTTTATGTAAATTATGTAAAAGACTGGCAATATTCTGTATAGCATTAGTGCTGCTTCAATTAGTACAAATAAAATGTGGCTAAATGACCAAAGATAGATTTATACAAACGATCGGGGGCATATTATAAAGCTTATTAGCATGGCTCATGAATATTAATTAGGTGGCATAGCTTTTTGCCCAGTAGTCACGTCTGATGTGGTAAAACTTTGTGCCAATCATATTACGATTACAGCTTGCCGAGTGCATGTTAGTCTGTTAGATTAAATTCAGATGCAATAGGCTTTTTTCTTACAGTCGGCATGAGATGAAAATTCACCATATTTTTGTCTAAATGAGTGTTATATATCTTATTGTGAATGATTCTTCCATGTTTCTGTACTTTGACCTCGTAATGGTTAACCGAAATATCAATGCAATAGTATAACAATAAACAGTAAAAATGATTTTCTGGTCTTTTCTGGTGACACATACCAGACTTCTCCCATCATTTAGTCCGCTTAAAGGTACAATATGTAAGATTTTTGGATAATAACCAAAAACCACTATAGCAATGTTATACATTTTGTTGACTTGTGTACTTACATTATCCCAAATGTTTCCAAGAATGGTTAAATCCAGAGAAATAAGCAATTTTAACCAGGACCTATTAATGACATCATACCCACGTTACCCTCGATTTCTATTTTATAGAAACCATGGAAACACTAAAGATGCTTTAATATATTGTGTGTTTTATTAGACAGGTGAGCAACTGTTTGGATCATTCATCGACAGAAAACGAATCATTGTTATACAGCTCAACTCAGTTAGTCTTATTGTTTAAATCTCGTTTTCTTGATTTACTGCGAGTACCATGTTTTACCATGCCTAATATCAGTTTAGCTTACTGCAGTGTGCACTTGTCCCATAGTAGCCACTGAGCGAATGCACAGAGTAACATTATAACAACTTTCAACATACTCAAATGTAGGGCTGCAACGACGCATCGACGTCGTCGATGACGTCGACTATGAAAATACGTCGACGTGCGTGAAATGCGTCGACGCGTCGGCGGCACATTATTTACGTTCTAGAATGGAACAGAAGATCTAGAATAATGGCAGCTTCTGCTCCCGGGCATAGTGAAAATGATAATTTATCATATAAAGCCAGACCGCGACATTCAAAAGTGTGGGAGTACTTTAAACAGAAGCCGAATAAAACTGTGCTTTGTTCGCTCTGTAACGCCGGTTTCACACTGCACGCGGTGGCAGAGCAGGAGCTGTGCACGTGCGGAGAGCGGGAGCTTTCACACTGCCAGTCAGTGTTGCCAAGTCCGCTTTTTTCCGCGGAATTGGGCTACTTCTACACTGTTGCCGCGGGCTGTGTCTCATGTCCGCGGGTTGAAGCAAAAAAACACACATATTTAACCCCCCGAACGCGATGTTTACCAGAGAACCTCCCCGAAACGCGATTGGGCTTGTTTTGGGCTAGTTTTGAGTAACGAATGGGTGGGTTTTGTTGTGTAAACCTGGCAACCCTGCTGCCAGTGTTCTCTCGCGCAGCTGAACCGTGGCGCGTGTATTGCAACAGATGGTCACATTTTCCTGGGTTCTTCTCCGACCCCAGTACGTCTCGTGCTTTTATTTATTATGGGCTGCATATATCTCCTGTATATGCGACCTGGTTCCGCTCTGTCCCAAACACATATGCATAATAACTTGCTGTATATAGGTAGTTTACATGATTAAAGTAACATTACAGTTAAGATATGCCTCTAGCTTTAATCATTTAAATGTGTCTTTGAAGTTTGGGCAAAAACTTCTGGCAGCTTTAGTCGTTGTTTATGCACATGTATCTTCATAATAGACGACTAGTTATACATTAACACTATGCTGAAAGCTCCTGTATGTGAACCTTTTGCAGATAAATACAAGTGCATTTTCGTTTACTACTGACACAAATCAATAAGTAAATCATACTCAACTACTATAGTAAACAACTTTTCCTAATTAGGCCTACTCTGTATACATTTTATGATGAATAGTATCATTATATATTATGTTTAAAAAGCTTCTTGTGTTCATATATTTCATTATAAAATGGCATACTATGTACACTACCCTTCCTGAAATACAATTAATATTGTCATCATTCATTGATTTCATGTTAAAATAATATACAAATTCACTACCCTCTTTGAAATACAATAATCAGTAAAAAAGAATAATAAGATTAATCTGGAAAAATAATCGTTAGATTAGTCGACAGAAAAAATAATCGTTAGTTGCAGCTCTACTCAAATGTATCTAATATGATTAAAAAAAAGGCAAATAGTCCAGGTGGGAGGAGCTGCAGAATCTGGAGGTCATGAAAAGGAAGACGATGAAAATATAAATTCTTGTATTTTCGCATTTTGCTGCCACAATTCAGAACGGCACAAACGCGAACAATTTCTTCTTCACTTGTGAGCCGATCACACACACAACGCTCCTCCCACCTGGACTATTTGCCTTTTTCCGGCTACAACTGAGTTCCCACGGGACTTCAGCTCGAGACTACAGCTAGCCGTCTAAAACACTATTAGGTGAATTTAAACAATGGCTAAGTGGCTAAACACATCTCGTTGTCATGTAAGAGCCCTATTCATGTTGGACAGACATTTGAATTGCATTTTGTGTCTGTTAAGAGGCACAAAGACACTCTTTATGTATATGCCCCCATAACTGCTGTTTTAGCTGAGTGGGAGCTCTGGGCATTAACTGTAACAGCTCCGTGTTGCAAGCACCAATCCGGTTCAGGTTTTTTTTCTATAGACAGTACTCACAAAGGTATAACGATCAAGATTAAATTAAAAATTCCCCGGAGTTCTCCTTTAACTTCTGGATTTTCGGCAGCGTTGCCACAATGGGCCGAATGGCTTCACTCGCAACTTTCTCCGCCACCATTACTGAACTACAACTCAAACTAGCGCACAACATCAACGTCATCGTTCTCAGCCACTCCCTCTGTTTGGCTGGAGAAAACCAGTGAATATACCGCAAACCCAGACGACGTACTGAAGGAAAATGAAAATTGAGCCAGGCTAGTTTAGATGTAGTTAAACCAAAATTATTCAGACACCAGATATAATTGTTTACTAGTGGATGCAGGACACTATAGTTAGTTTATGTAAGTGAGGATAGCAAAATAAAGTAAACTGTGACATATTATACCCAAAAATTCTTCATACAATTTGGTACCAAAATTATTCAGACACTTTGACCTGACAATGTTTTGCTTAAGTGTTTTTTCTATAATTGCTAATGAGACCTTTTACACCACGGACTGAACAAAAGGAGGGATTGCTTGCTAATTGGTTGACATAAATTGGTATTATCTAATTGTGTATCCAAATTTTACAGCTGATTGGTTGATTGTAATCCATTACATACCTTTCTATCAAAGTTATCTGACATTTTCAAGATGAATTTGTTCTGACACAGTTTAACTCTGACTTCTTGTCATATTTTATTACCATTTTCTAAACTATAGCGAATAAACTGTGATAGTGTGAGAAAATGTTGAAGTTGTCTGAATACATTTTGGTTTGACTGTAGGTAAAATGACCAAAAAACAGGTTTATTACCACATTTGAAAGTGTCCCAAATAAAATTGTGCATCAAAAATATCTATGAAAAAAAAAATTGTTGACAGTGTCAATGCAGCCTTGAGTGGAGAGTAAATCGTGTTTACAGAATCAAGCATTGTGCATTGAAGAAAATGAAATGCTAGCGGTGAGAATAACATGATCGAAGAAAATGAAATGTACTCCAGATCAGAGGTTTATAATGGTATGCATGCAGTATATGCAGGCTGTTAGAAACAGAGCCAGAGAGAGAGAGAGAGAGAGAGAGAGAGAGAGAGCGCGAGAAGCAGCGAGGGCTGGCGCACACATGACGGACGCTCCGAGAGCTCCGAGACGGCCAATCGGAGCTCTCGGCTACCCTGAGCTGCTGCAGCGGAGGAGTGAGAGAGGATTCTCCCACACACACACATGCACACGCATCCTGATCGGAGCAGAGCAGCACACGCTCGACAAGGGAGCGCAGGCACGCGGTGACCATGGTACGCATGGGACAGAAAGTCTGTTTGGAAACTTTACGGCACGCACCGGAGGCACAGAGCCATTTGTGGACTTGTATCATTAGGTAATGTGGAAGATTTTCTATTTTTGTGCATCAAACCGAATGTGTTTTTTTTGTGTGTTTTTTTGTAGTATGAGAGAGAGTGAGTTATCTGAAGGAAGTTCTGCTGCATCAAGCGACTAGAGAAAGTAGGTAATGCCACTATTCTCAAGCATGCACGAGACAAGAAGTGGATAAAAGAGATCTGTATTCAGTGTGCAGTATCTGTTGAGTATCTCCCACTGCGCCGTGTGAACTAAACCTTCTACAGACTCCGCTCGGCCGTGTACGCGATGATGTGCGCTTCATCAGATTGCCAGACGCAGTTGAGAGGTGCATGTCTGCGGCTTATAAGGCTTATCTTCTTACAGCCGCACTTAAAATCCACCGCTCGGCTGGAGCTCTGAGCCGGGGTCGTGCCGTCATCCAGACGAAAGGAGAGGAAGGGATCAGATGAATGCTAATAATGTTTGGGTAGATTCCCCTGCCAGAGGAGAAGTTGTTGGAGCACGGTCTGCATGTGTGGTGGGGTGTCAGGTGCTTTGTGTCTGTCTGCCTGTCTGTCTTTCCGCTTAATGCCACTTTTATTCTAAGGCAGCTTGTTTTCTTATTGGTACACCCTCCTCACACACAAAGCTGTTTGCTGTTCGAGACACAGCGTTGCTCTATTACAGCCTCTGAAAGGATGCTTGTGGTTTGATACAGAGTGTGTGCTGTTGGACTGTCAGTGGTTTAAATGGAAGATTTCATGAGATAGAAAGAAAATGATCGTGAAAGAGATAAAGAAAGCTTTCTGAGTCTGCTGTGTGCGGAGAGCATCCATTCCGGGCTCCTTCTTCTGAAATGATTCAATTTGGGCCACTTTGCAGAGGAGTTGGTTGTAGGATTTGAGAGGGATTTGATTCTCACCAGAGAGCAGCAGTGTTGGGCTGTATAAATCACCCTCAGCGATTGACATACAGGCCTAGTTACGTGTGGCAATGATGTGGATCTTCCCAAAAGGAAAATCTAGTGATTCTTCACATCCTGTTACTTCACAGTGCATGACATGACAGAGCTGTGAGGCCATTTCTTGTCAGAAACTAAAGAAATGATAGATTAGAAGACACGCACGACAGATTCAAACCTGCATGTTCTGCTCAACATGTCTGGAGTTCATGCACTATTGCTAAACCACAGTACCAACACATTTTCTTCTTTTTAATAAAAATGATTAAACAACTATTATTATTATTGTTGTTATTATTATATAACCATATTATATTGGTTTTTTTTGGAGCGATCCTAGCCAAGTTAAAACCTATGAAATACAGGCCTAATGATTTAAATGTAAATTAAAACAATAAATGTAACAGTAAATGTAAATCAATATATAAAAAAACACACACACACACACACTATCTATCTATCTATCTATCTATCTATCTATCTATCTATCTATCTATCTATCTATCTATCTATCTATCTATCTATCTATCTATCTATCTCTATATCTATCTATCTATCTATCTATCTATCTATCTATCTATCTATCTATCTATCTATCTATCTATCTATCTATCTATCTATCTATCTATCTATCTATCTATCTATCTATATAGTTTTTTCGTATGGGAAGAAGGAGGCGGGAACCGGCGAACATTCAACAAGTTTAATAAAACAAATGAACACAAAATGAAAGTAAAAGCGGCAGCCCCTTACGGACGACTGCCGCGCACACACATAAAAAACGTAAATAAAACACAACGCAAAATCCCAGGCCTGGTCCTCTCTCCTCCTTCACTGGAGTCGCTCGTCCTTATATGCCTCTGTGCTCCCTCATGAGAGGACTCGAGACCGGTGTGCCTCGCAGGTGACGTTCATCCTCAATCACGCACACCGATCTCGCTCCCTCCTCCCATGTCTCTCACTCGTCCACCTTGCCACATACCCCCAACACCTCCTGTAGGCCGGGGAGTACCCCGCGTCTACGCCTACTCCCCCCCCGGGGAGCCCAATCTCTCTGCGTCGGGGGATATGGGCTGGCGAGACGAGAGAACGGGAGATGGAGACCCCCAGAGCGACCTGACGAGAGAGTGAAGAGAGGAGAAAAAAAACCGCCGAGAGGCTCTTCCTCGCGGTGCCATGCGATTGGCACTGATGCTCGGTGGACGGCTCGAACCTCCTCCGCCCCCTGGCGGCCGGCGGTGACTCCTCCGCCCCCTGGCGGCCGGCGGTGACTCCTCCTGTCGAAAGCAGCCAGTAGCGAGTCCCGCGCGCTACCTGCGAGTCCCCTACATGGCGGATGGATAAAGGCTCCTGTCCATGACGAACGTCGGTGACTCCTCCGCTCCCTCTAGGACGGCAGCCACCCCACCTCGACCCAGGGGCACGGCAGCGAGATGTCCGTCCCACCGGATCTTCACTCGCTCCAGCACCATCGCCTCGGGCAGCCCCTCGCGGTCTTCAGCCATCCGCGCTGCCCGACCTCCTCAGCACCGCGATCCCCCTCAGCAGCGAGGGCTCTTCGACAGCATGTCTCTCCTTCCTCCCGGGTTTCGGCACCAATGTAACGTAGTTTGTTCGTATGGGAAGAAGGAGGCGGGAACCGGCGAACATTCAACAAGTTTAATAAAACAAATTAACACAAAATGAAAGTAAGCTCACGGACGACTGCCGCGCACACACATAACAAAACGTAAATAAAACACAACGCAAAATCCCAGGCCTGGTCCTCTCTCCTCCTTCACTGGAGTCGTCCTTATATGCCTCCGTGCTCCCTCGAGACCGGTGTGCCTCGCAGGTGACGTTCATCCTCAATCAAGCACACCGATCTCGCTGGCTCCTCCCATGTCTCTCGCTCGTCCACCTCGCCAAGGACAGAAATGTAATAGTTATCAAACACCTTTCTTAACTGCATAAATAATAAATTAAATATAGATTAATCATCATTAAAGCTACAATTTTCTCTGTTCCCGTTGTTCTTTGATGAACATTAATGACAGGCATCATCAGTGCTCCTGTCACATTAAGAACGGCCGCTGACGAACATAACGCGGATCTGACGCGCTGTCCCGCGCATCTCATTTCCTCACAACTCTTTATGTTCATTTAAGACGTTTTTTAAATAATTTAAGACTCCTAATATGAGAATACTCAAAATTCTCTGTGTTGTTGTTATTGTTTGTTCAAGAGCAAAAGAGAACTCGATGTGAGCAGGAGACTGACACGAGTCTTGTCTGTGCGTCGAGTGTGTGTGTCAGTGTCCCTCGATTAGCTGACATGAGACGCAGCAACACAGACAGGACATACAGCGCGTTCTCTTGTGTCTTGTCGCGCTTGGAAGCATTTACATGAATAGGAGCGTGATCATGTAACGCTAGGCCAAAATGGATATAAAAAACAGATGCTGCGTTATTTGCGTTAAATATTTTTAATGCGTTAAGCTGAAGATAATAATTGCCTGTGTTAACGCGTTAATTTGCCCAGCCCTAATACATATACATATACACTCACCTAAAGAATTATTAGGAACATCATACTAATACTGTGTTTGACCCCCTTTCGCCTTTATAACTGCCTTAATTCTACGTGGCATTGATTCAACAAGGTGCTGAAAGCATTATTTAGAAATGTTGGCCCATATTGATAGGATAGCATCTTGCCGTTGATGGAGATTTGTGGGATGCACATCCAGGGCACGAAGCTCCCGTTCCACCACATCCCAAAGATGCTCTATTGGGTTTAGATCTGGTGACTGTGGGGGCCATTTTAGTACAGTGAACTCATTGTCATGTTCAAGAAACCAATTTGAAATGATTCAAGCTTTGTGACATGGTGCATTATCCTACTGGAAGTAGCCATCAGAGGATGGGTACATGGTGGTCATAAAGGGATGGACATGGTCAGAAACAATGCTCAGGTAGGCCGTGGCATTTAAACGATGCCCAATTGGCACTAAGGGACCTAAAGTGTGCCAAGAAAACATCCCCCACACCATTACACCACCACCACCAGCCTGCACAGTGGTAACAAGGCATGATGGATCCATGTTCTCATTCTGTTTACGCCAAATTCTGACTCTACCATCTGAATGTCTCAACAGAAATCGAGACTCATCAGACCAGGCAACATTTTTCCAGTCTTCAACTGTCCAATTTTGGTGAGCTTGTGCAAATTGTAGCCTCTTTTTCCTATTTGTAGTGGAGATGAGTGGTACCCGGTGGGGTCTTCTGCTGTTGTAGCCCATCCGCCTCAAGGTTGTGCGTGTTGTGGCTTCACAAATGCTTTGCTCCATTCTCCTCTGACCTCTAGCATCAACAAGGCATTTTCGCCCACAGGACTGCCGCATACTGGATGTTTTTCCCTTTTTACACCATTCTTTGTAAACCCTAGAAATGGTTGTGCATGAAAATCCCAGTAACTGAGCAGATTGTGAAATACTCAGACCGGCCCGTCTGGCACCAACAACCATGCCACGTTCAAAATTGCTTAAATCACCTTTCTTTCCCATTCTGACATTCAGTTTGGAGTTCAGGAGATTGTCTTGACCAGGACCACACCACTAAATGCATTGAAGCAACTGCCATGTGATTGGTTGATTAGATAATTGCATTAATGAAAAATTGAACAGGTGTTCCTAATAATCCTTTAGGGGAGTGTATGTATATAAATAAAAAAAATAGAAAAACAACTAAAATATTAACTTATATAGGCCATTCGCGATTGGTCGATACAATCAACTGCGTCGACGCTGTTAATTAGTCAACGTCTATATTTTTAGTCGACTGGGTAATTTGGTATGATATGAAATTGTATTAGTACCGGTACCTTAAAAAGGACATCACTCTAATAAGAGCAGTATTTCTTAATTTGCGTCGATGTGTGACAGCAGGAGTGAGGACGTGTGTGTAAACTCTGCTTCCACCGTTCACTAAAAAATGGAAGCAGAACAGTCAAATATATACGTGCAGCTCAGGAAAAAGAAAGCAACAGAATAAGTGCGGCAGAAGGCAACAGAAAAGTGCGGCGCGGCCGGACTCTGACCTGAAGCACGCACACACACCTTTCACTCAGACAGATCGCGACGCCAGTTTCACAGATTATTGGGTTTGAATGGTAAAAAATGTGTAAAAATGCATGTCCTGGCGAGTATTCGGGTAAACGCCGTCGGATATGTCTTTAGTAAACGTATACAGAGTTGAATGAGAAATCGGGTGTTACAATGAATTTGGTCCGTGCAGCTCTTAAAGGGCCGGACCTAATATTCTGTGTGAAGCAGGGCAGAGCAGGAACCTGGCCGGAACATACTGGCCAAGTGAGTTTTTTAGGTTTTTTTTTAACCCTAAATCAATGATAAAACATTGAATGGTAAGTTCTGTCATATTATTCAATTACTTTTTCAGTTTTTTGCCATGGTATCGATTCAGTATTGGTCTTGAGGTACTTTAGTCTGGTATCATATCAAAGTCATAATTTTGGTATTGTGACAACACTATTCTATATAAAACGTATTTGCTGATATTCTCTTTTTTTTTTTTTTGTTATGTTGGTTTACAAATTTGTACCTTTTACACTTTTTTTGTCAAGGGCTTGTTTACATTTATACTTTATAGTACACTACTGAAGGCCAACGTTGCAAGTTAAATTAAGTGTTTTTAAGTAAAATTGTTGAAAATTATTGTGATAAATTAGTTGATCGATTAATCGATCAATTAGTCGATAGATGAATCGATATAAAAATAGCCATTAGTGGCAGCCCTAAACGAATAGTAATAATAAGAATTATTATTATAGTTGTTGTTATGAATTGTTGTTATTGTTATAATATTATATAACAATACGATTTTTATTTGGTTATTTTTGAGTGATCCTAGCAAATTTCTATGTAAATTAAAACAATAAATGTAACAAAAAAATGTAAATCAATGTAAAGAAAAAATAAAAATAAAAATATTTATAAATAGAAAAAAACCTAATAATATGAACAAAAAGTAATAGTAATAATAATTCTTATTATAATTTGTTTTGTTATTTCTGAGTGATCTTAGCTGAGTTAAAACCTATGTAATATAATGAATTCTCATTACTATGTAAATATTTTTTTTTTTATATTTATAAATACAGTGCATTCAAAAAGCCATGAAGGTAATATAATAAATTATGATTATTATTATTAGTAGTAGTAGTAGTAGTAGTGTTAGTATTTTGAATGATAAGTTATTTAGTTTTTTTTTTGTGCAAACTGCATTTCAGAGGTTCAAAGATTGGAATTTCCATCTGGAATCTATAAATCATATTTACTGCCTGTTTGTTCAAATTGCCGTTTGAATGCTTCATTGAGAGAAGTCTGAACAGATATTAGTAAATGTGACCACTGACATCCAAATGAACAATCGTTGAAGGGTCTTCTCATGAGAACATGCTGTGTTAAATAAAGGGCACGTAATAAATCAATCTTTGGACCTTCACCGGTTAACTTCTGAAAGGCGGTTCAAACAAAGCATGAAAACAAAGTGTCAATAAGTGACTGAAACCCTTGAGATGTCGTAACCTTCAGACCTGTGATACAGTTCCTCTAATTCACTCGTCCTAATAGAGCAGAAATGCACAGCGTTCTAGTCCGGGCAGCTCATTACTTCCTGTAGCCCTTTAATTAAGCAAATACTCTTGATGCTAAAAGCTGCCCGTGTCACAGTTCACAGAATGTCATTGATACCATGAATTAAACTAGCACCGGAGGCTGATTTGGCTTTGCCTGCAGGAGACTAATGTCTATACTTCTGTGTTTGTTGTGTTAGCATGTCTGCACAAGACAAATACTGTGGCATATTGCTTAAGTGTTGAGGCAGTGATTTCAAACAGCACTTTGAGGAGAGAAACATCGTTAGGGAGACAAAAAAAGACTGCAATGAAGTGATTATCCTGCTGCGTGAGATTGTTAAGGATGCTTATGGTTGTCTCGGTAAAAGAGAAGAATGTGTGATGAAACATGAGCGTGGATCAGAGCCAGTGATGGCACATGCAGTCTTCATCCTTGTGTTTTTTACCACTGTCTGCTACTGTTCCTTTGGTTCGTTATCTTTCTTCTGTCTTTCCTTTGTTCCGTACGTTGGGCCAAACTTCCTTTATCATCCTGAACCCTCGTCCTTCCTTTTTCTTTTCTGTAGTTCTCCTGTCCCTCCTACAGCTTTTCTCCTTTCCCTTTCATTTGTCCTCTTCCTATTCCCTTTTCTTTTCCTCTTTTATTTCCTGCTCCTTTCCCTGTTCCTCTTGTCCCCATTCCCTTCAGTTGTATTTGTCCCTTCCCCTTTAATTTCCATTACTCTTCTGTCCCTTTTTTCCACCTTTTCCTTCCCCTTTTATGTCTCTTCTTCTTCCCTTTCCCTTCCCTTCTCTTCCTTCCCTTTTCATTGCCCCTTCTTATATCTTCCCATATCCCTTTCAACGTATTTCCCTGTCCTTTCACTTGTCTTTTCCTATTTTATTTCCTGCTCCTTTCCCAGTCCCTCTTGTCCCCATTCCCTTCAGTTGTATTTGTCCCTTCCCCTTTAATTTCCATTTCTCGTCTCTGTCCCTTTTTTCCACCTTTTCCTTCCCCTTATGTCTCTTCCTCTTCCCTTTCCCTTCTCAACCTTCCCTTTTCATTGCCCCTTCTTATATCTTCCCATATCCCTTTCATCTTCTTTCCCTGTCCTTTCAATTGTCTTTTCCTCTTTTATTTGCCGCTTTCTCTTTTCCATTTTTCCTTCATGTTCCTCTTGCCCTTATTCCCTTCATTTGTATTTGCCTCTTCTCATTTAATTTCCTTTTCCTTCCCCTTTAATTTCCTTTCCTCTTCCCTTTCCATTCTCATCCCTTCCCTTCTTACTGTATATCTTCCCATATCCCTTCCAACTTCTTTCCCTATCCTTTCACTTTTTTCCTTTTATTTCCTGTTCCTTTCCTTTTTCCAATTTCCCTTTCTTGTTCCCTTTTCCTCCCTTCAGTTTTATTTCCCCCTTCCCTTCTTGTCCTTTCCATTTTTCTTTCACCTTTCCCTTTCTCTTTCATTTTTCCTCTTCCCTTTTCCTTTTCATCCCTTCCCGTTTCCTTTGTCGTCCACTATGTTCTTCCATGTTTCCCCTTCTCGTCCTTTCCCTTCAATTTCTTTTCCTCTACCCTTTACCTTCTCACCCCTTCCACTTTTCTTTTCCATTTCCCTTATTGTTCTTCTTTTCCCTTTTCCCTTTCCCCTTTCATTTCCATTCTCAACCATTTCCATTTTTTTTCTTTCACCTTTTCCTTCCTCTTTCATTATTTTCCCTTTTCAATTTCCCATTCCTTTACTTTCCCATTTAATTTCCTTTCTTGTTCCCCTTCCCTTTGCCTTTGCCTTTCCCTTCTCATTTTCTCCCGTCTACAGTATTTCCTTTCCCAACTCCTTCATTTTCCTCCCCCTCTCCTTTTCTTTTTCATCCACCCTTTCATTTTGCAACGCATCATCATTTTTTCATTTCTCATTTCTTGTGGCACATTTAAGGGGTTTAAGACGTTTCACGACACCATTGGTATTTTATGGAAGTACTATATTCATAAAACTGATTTGTTTACTGCACCAAAGGTTGTATCACCTGATTTATCTCTCTATCACTCTTTATCTCTCGCTCTGTCATTTTTTAAATCTCCTTGCATTTGTGCATCTTTAGCTGGTCTCCTACCTCAGAATTTCCCATGAGCTTGACTCCTCAGCAGCTTATGACAGGGCATGAGTTATGAGAGAGATGGAACTCAGTAAAACAGAATATGGCTCAGTTTAAAACACATACTCAGACTCATGCAAGTCAATAATCTCTCTCTCTCTCAAATACACAGGGAGGATTGACTAAGAATGAATTGCACCCACTGATCGCACTATTTATTTGTTTGCTGTCTTATTTTAGTGCTCAGTGCACTAAAGAAATGATCAGTGTTGATGAAATGCAGTGGACACAGCAGACAGTGAATAACTGCTTCTATTCATAGTTTTCACGTGACATCACACCCGTATAGGAAAGCCCACCTTGAACAAGGATGTCGTCCATTGCCCACCTGCCATTTTTACCAGATTTGAATTAAGTACTAATTGTGAAAGACCAAATTCAGTATACACCTTATTATCCAGTGTACTGCATACTATATACAGGCAAGCAGATGAACCAAGAATATACATGCAAAGTACAGTAACCATTTAGTGCATTGCATTCATATTCTGGACGTATATGCTTGCCTGTATACAGTATGCATCATCGAAAATGTGTTTTAGTACATCAAGACACTTTAAGTGTTTTCACAATAAGTGTTGTATATAGTGTGTTGTATATAGTAGATCACAAGTGGCCAAAGATTTGGTTCACATATTTTAGTTTTTCTTCCTTTGAGATGGAAGATTGACAGGCCTGTAATGAGGTTCAATAAATGTTTTGGGTTCAGGGTTCCACGCCAGTCATGTGACTGAAAACTATGAATCGGAAACATTTTAAAAATGCAATATTATAGAACTCTTCCATTGGCGCTAATGGTTTAACTTGCAGCAAACGAATGGTATATTTATTATAAACCATTCAAAAAGCTATGTTTGCTCAGAAAATAACTTTACACAGTTATTGAACTGAAATGAATCAACACTTACTGTAAATGACTTGAACTGACACTGTTACAGCTGAATTAGATTTTTTACTCATTTGATGAAGTTTGCATCAGTGTTAATTTTGACAGCAAATTTTGATTTAGTTTTAGTCATAGTCTTTTGACTAAAATGCCATTTAGTTTTAGTCATATTTTAGTCACCTGAATTGTTTTTAGTTTTAGTCTAGTTTTAGTCGACTAAATATCATAAGATTTTAGTCGACTAAATATCATAAGATTTTAGTCGACTAAATCTATAGATTTAGTCTCCTAAAATCTAATGAGTTTAGTTAAATTGTAATACATTAAGCATTTAAGTATTACATAACCGACTGTCACTTGAACTGACATTTTGACATTTTGTTTTTGATATTAAAAATACACAAAACAGAGCTCAATTCACTTTTTGTTTGTTTTTTAAAAACATCTTTATAGTTTTTATAACTTTGTATTTCTGTTTTAGTTAGTAGGCCATATCAGGTTAAGCTAAAGCTTCAAATAAGTTTGTTTATTTATTTATTTTATTTCAGTTAACATTTATTTAATTTCAAGTAATGAAGATTTTTTAAATGGTTTTAGTTAACTATTATAACCCTGATACTTTATTGAATATGTGTCAAATACTGGTCTTTCCTCCTGAATATGAATTAAATGGGAATGAAATTAAATACAGTTTATTGTGTAACCAAAAACAAATATATAATGCGTGACTTTTAATGATAAACAAGCTCGAAATACACCCGGACTCTAATTTTGAAATGTCTACGCCTCTGTTGCAGTGGCAACTGCTCATTCAAATTCAGATGAGGAGATAAACTATGCATTGTTACAACCGTCTAAAACATATTACTATATAAACATCGTAAAGTAAACATTGTCATTATTCATCAGCATTAGTTTATAAACAATTGCCTGGCATAAATGTGTGTTATTCATTGATTGTGAGCCACTCTGGAGCGCTGGATTGGGGATGCTTGAGCCTGTAGAAGCGCAACAGCGCCGTGTTTTCCAGCGGTTAGATCAGCACGTCCAAATCAAATGTTCGCATCTGTCACACAGGACATTAGTTCTGACTGGATCTCTTCCCTAATCGTCCCTCCCTAACATTTTCGTCTCGTTTTTATTTGTTGACGAAAATGACAGTTGATTTTCATCATAGTTTTTTGTCATCTAACACTAGTTTTTATTTAGTTATCGTCTCGTTTTCGTCAGTGAAAAAAGGTCGTTAACACTGGTTTGCATCATTGATCATACAGTATTTTCATGTTTATAACTGTGGCGCTACTTTGAAGCAGTCTGCATTGTACACAAAAAAAATGACTTTTGCTGCTTGTTCAAGTTGCTTAATTAAAATGAGCTAAAGCAACACAATTGCTATACATTTTGTCATAACTTAATTTAATTGTGTTCAATCCACTTAAGTATAAGTCATTGAAGTTTACTTAATCCGTTTGTTGAGATTACATGAATGATTTGTGTTGCATTAACTGAAACTGGGCGGGGCTTGTTAGTTCCCAGCATGCTTTGCATATGGCTAAATCAAGAGAGAGTAAATGTTATTTTATACACTGAAAAAAACAGGAAAACACATATTGTTCAAATTACTTAATCATATTATTTGCGATCTATGCAACAAAATTGTGTTTATCTTCTAAACATGATTTCTTTGCTTTCGATTAATGCAATCCTCTAAAATGTGCAATCTACTAGATTAAAATATTTGGGGTGAATGTGAACCAATTAAGTACTCGAAAATGATTTTTGCTGAAACTGTAGTCCCCAGCATGCTTTGCTTGGGACTTGACGACTAGAGTAAAATTGTTGAAATTAAGTGTTATTTTATGTGTTTTTGGGCAAAATGAGAAAAGGGGGAGACTTTATATTGTTTATTAGTGTTTAATGTTTAATTATGTTGGAATTATTAGAACCAATTAAATTACACTGGGTTACCATAGTGGAGAAGAGCGGAGCAATTGCTTAGGCTCTGGACTGATACAGTACATGTCAGTAATGAGCGTTTCATACTTAGCATGTTCATTATGTGCTATTGCTGGCTAATAGAATGAAAGCTAGTTAGTACAGCATTATAGATCAGTCAAGTGACAACAAAAATATACAAAAATAAAATAACCTTGTGATTTGTGATTTGATTAAAGAGGCAGGGTCTCAAGCCCCCCTGTGCACACCACTGTTGGTGAGACTACTCAATTTGGTTACTTAAAACTTACTTGATTCTATGATGTTGAAATTATGTGAACAAATTATGTTTGATTAACTTAATTGATTGATGTTAAATTGTGTAAATCCAACACACCTTTTTTTCAGTGTAGGTAAAAGTGTTATTTTTATGTATTTTTGAGCAAGATCAGAAAGGGGGAGACTTGATTGTGTTTAATAGTGTTTAATATTCAACTATGTTGGAATTATTAGAACAATTTAAATTACAGTGGGTTTACATTTATCTTGTGGAGAAGAGTGGAGCATTTGCTTACATTCAAAAAAAAAAAAAAGGTTCTATATGGCACCAAAAATGGTTCTTGGCTCGTAATCATAGGGGAACCTTTTTTAGTGCTATATAGCACCAATTTTGGTGCTTCAGTGGTTCTTCAGCGGTTCTTCAGAGGTTCTTCACCGGTTCTTTTACTAAGGTGCTATATAGCACCGCTAACTAAGGTGCTATAGCACCGCTACCATATACAGAACATGTTAAGATATGGTGCTATATAGCACCAAAAGTGGTTCCTCTATGATTACGACGAAGAATCATTTTTTGGTGCCATATAGAACCTTTTTTTTTTTGAGTGTAGGCTGTGGACTAAAACAACTAATGTCATAACTACTTTGCTGAAAGAGCTTTTAATGCTTAGCATTTAAGATGCGGTAGCTAAAAGTTTGTCAACTAGCTAGTGCAGTATTATATATGAAATTGAAGTGGATGAATGCATATATGAAATTGAATGCCTGAATCATGCAGGGAGCCATATAAAATTCACTCTGAGACTACTTAATTGAGTCACTTAAAATGTATTAATTCCATGATGTTGAATTATGTTTAACTTAATTGATTCATGTGGGACCGATGTACACAATTAAATCATGTAAATCCAAAAAAAAAAAAAAAGTTCAGTGTATAAAGCGCCATATAAATAAATGTGACTTGACTTGAAAAGGACAATAATAACTTGGAATTCTGTGCATTTAGTACCTGGCTTACTAGTTTGTGGGTTGTTAGTGAATAAAACAGGTTTTTTTGCACTGAAATACTGCACTGTAAACCTCAATGCTCAAAATAATGAATTGGTTTGAGTAGAGCCAACTCAAATTAAATCAGTTCAATCAAATTAACCTTTATTCGTATTTCAAACTTCATTTTTCTTTTGAGTTCACAAAACGGACACATTTTAAATAATCTGAATTGTTTCATTGGTTTGAGTTTCATGAACTTGTTTTTTTTTTTTTTTTTTAATTCAGACAAACTTTAAAATTGAACTGAAACTGTGCTGGGATTTCTATTTCCCAGCATCCTTTGCCATGATACTCAAAGGGCACTAGCAAGTGCTATGGTAATACTTGCAAAGCATTGTGTTACCAATTAGCAAGGTAGCATTTATTGAATTAACTAGTTAAAGCCAAATTTACACTAAGAAAAATATTTAAGTTAATAATTTAAATTTATGAATTAGCTTACTCAAATATTTGAAGTTAAGAGCAATTCAAATGTATGAGTACAAAATCAAAATCTGCAAATTTAGCTTACTTAAGCTTAAAATTTCAATGTAACCGATTGCCTCAATTTCTTTTTTTTCCAACTTATCCATGTTTACAATGTGTATAGTGCTTTTGCATGTTTCATGTTTCTGTTCAATTGTCTCATGTAGTTTCTTATTGCAGTGTTGTTGTTGTGGAATAACCTCTTGATTGACTGAACAGAGTAAAAAGGCTGCCATGATAACAATTTCATTACTAATGTTACAATAGCATCATCTTTACACACGCATACTCATCCCATACACTCATGGGATACAAAAGCCACTTCACACATCACGCAGTAAATTAGACTGCAGGGGGAACGTGCATTCATACTAATTGCTTTGAAATAACACACTCATCTGAACACGTACAGCCACCTGTGACTCGATGAGAACAGGCTGCGGTAGATGACAAAGCAAAGAAAGAGCAGCAGAGATGCTTATGGGGAGCGTGCCCGAAATCCAACTCAGGGGAAGGTTTGGTTGAAGGTGTGAGGCTGATATACAGAAAAAGAAACGCACTCAGAAGCAGCGGAAATGTGAATGAGCTGTTCTGGGAAATGAAGAAGGTGAAAAGGCAGTGGTTTGAATGTCACAGTGAAAATGAGAGATATAAAGGGTAGAACAGATATGATGAAAAAGAGAAGCCAATTTTTTTAAGCCATTTTAGAGACCGCAATCATATTTTTGCTTACCTTTACACAGAGAAAAGGCTGTCAAAATTGTACCTTTTGGGGTGCAACAGCTTGTCGCTGGGGCAGTACCCTTAAAAGGACACATTTGTACCTTTTTTTCATAGTAGGACCTTAAGGTACGTATTTGTACTCTAAGGTACTAATATGCACCTTTTAGGAGTAAAACAGGTACAAATATGTCCTTTTAAGGGTACTGCCCCAGCAGCGACAAGCTGTTGTACCCCTAAAGGTACAATTTTGACACCCTTTTTCTCTGTGTGTTGAACCTGAAAGCCTTTCATTTCAGTTGACCATTTTGTCATACAAATAAGTGAATAGCCTAATGTTCACATTTTATGCCACACATACCTTATAGCAAACATTTTGACACAGTGTTTAATTTTTCTTGTTAAATGATGAGTCAGACCTAGCGATCAAATCTTTTATTTATATATATATATATATATATATATATATATATATATATATATATATATATATATATATATATATATATATATATATATTTAATGTTTTACCTGTTTATCACTGTAAAGTTGCTTTGAAACAATCTGTTTAAAGGTGGGGTAAGTGCTTTCTGGTAACCGATGTTGATTTCAAATCACTAAAACAAACACGCCCCTATTTTGATAGCTCCGCCCCACACATACGTAACCCAGGCAACGACTATGGCGGAATCTGCTGTGTCAGCCGGCCGATGGTATGATGTCATCAATTATAAGTGAAAGCAATGTGTGTTACTATGGTAATCCAAGTCGAATGTTCAGTGAAAAAGTTGTCCCTTACATCCCAAAAACAAACACAGTTCTCATGATCATGAACTCGATAGCACGAGCACAATAGTCCAACTAACGAACATATTACAATTATGACAAGATTAGAGGGTTATATCGATCACGAAAAGAGGAACCAAAGGACACAAATGTATTATATTAGGAGTATATTATCTTACTTTTCGGACACACTTTGGGAGCTGATGCTTGAAACACAGACAGTGGAGGAGGTTTAGACGCTCCAGGCTTAGGCCCCGATCACACAGAACGCGTTTTTCAGGTTCGAAAACGCGAGGCACACCACACTGCCTTTATTGGTTGATGTTTTTACGCTGCTGTTTTTTTTTTTTACATTGCTAGGAAACCCCTGAATTTGCTGTGCTGTCAGTCTAATCAAGGTAACGGTCGCAACAACGGAAAGCCCGCCTCTCCATTCATTCGATTGGACAATTGAAAAAAAAAACGCGATGAAGTCGGCCGCTTTTCCGCTCAGAGTTGACTTTTTTTCAACTTCATGCGCTCAGAGCGCTTCTTCTAAAATGCGAGGCGCCCGGGCCGCATAAACAGCGTGCATAACGCTCTCTGCCAAAAGAAATCTTTTCCAAAGAGGTGCCTCTCGCTGCAAAAACGCGTTCTGTGTGATCGGGGCCTAATACGGGTTGGAAATGAATGGGTCTTTATCATCACTGAAGTGAACGACAATACGATTGCAAATGGACAAGCAAGCAAACATGACCCATGAGCATATTCAAGCAAAAACAATGTTACTCTGAATCATTGTTAGAAGAAATAAAGCAACCTCGGCCTTCGCTCTTTGAGTTCTCTCCAGCGCTGGAAATCTTCTTGCCTGATCGTAAGTAGACACGCCCCTTACTGCTGATTGGCTATAAGTTTGTTTTGGTACTCGGGCCCGAGACACTTTTCTAAAGCAGTTTTGAAATACCACTTACCCCACCTTTAAATAAAGGTAAAACAAATGTGCAATACTGACTTTTTTGTAAAACAAAAAACGTTATTGTTGTCCAAAAGTTTGGAATCTGTAAGATTTTTTTATGTTTTTGAAATAATTGTATTATGCTTAACAAGACTGCATTCAAAAATACAGTACAAAATGTATTGTTGTAAAATATGAATTCAAAATCAAAACTTTCTCACCATATATTTATTTATTAAATGTTTTATTCCTCTGAGCAAAGCTGAATTTTCAGCATTATTATGTCTCTTGATCCTTCAGAAATCATTCGAATACGCTGATTTGCTGCTATGTTGAAAACAGTTGTATGTACAGTTTGTATGTATGTCTCAATCTTAAGTAGCAATTCATTTTGAATCGGTTTATTTAATCAGTTAAATTAAAATTATTTGATTTAGGAAAAAAAATAATGAATGCATCTTTAGTTGAATACTGTGGTTTGTCTCTTTCAAGTTTAGACATGCTTAAGGGAGTTTTTGGTTTTATTTGTTGTGTTTAGCCTGTAGTGTACATAATTCTTACTAAGCATTAAAAATATCTAAACATTTTTGAAACGATATGAATTTACTTGAGAAACAAAACTGCATACGATATTAATAATTGTTTTCAGAAAATGTGTTTTTAATATGAGTGTATGTGGTTTTACGGAACTAGTTTTCTATTTGTTTTAAGTATAAATAAATCTGCCAGTGCTCGAAGACAAAGTACAGTTCATATTCAAGATTCAATCTATTAAAAGCCTTAATAGCTAAGTGGAATTATCTTGTTTCAAGGATATTTAGATGTTTTTAAGTCAAAAAGACTGATTCATAATTTATTAAGAAGTACATTTTGCAACCTATGGTTACACCAAAATTGCTGGGTGGTTTCAACACAAATTTGGGTCAAATATGGACAAACCCAGCTGTTGGGTTACATTTTTTTAAATTTTAACCCAACAGTTGGGTCTGTCCATATTTGACCAAAAATTGGCTTTTTTGTGTACTTGGTTACAAATACTAGTGGTTAACTTGTTTGGGACACCACAAAGTATTTTCAAAGTAACTTCCCCAACAGTTAAGTTGAGACTGTGCTACCCAGCTTAAACTGTGCAGAGTGACTGGAAGAGGCTGGACTGGATTAGAGTAAAGCACATCCCGATATCATGGCTTGTTCCACTGATCCATCGGTGTGCAAATTGATCTGTTCTCGTCAGTCAGACTGTTCTCGTCGAGCAGCACTCTCTGTGGTTTGGAAATGTAAAAGTATCTGCTCGGTGGCTATTCAGTGGGTTGTACTGTGTGGTTTAATTACGCTATATATAAAACAGCGTGTGGCTATGAGGAAGGATTACTGTAAGAGTGATTTGACATGTAGATACAATGGTTCTTTAGATTATTAAAATGCAATTATCATTTTCATGTCCAGAGCCACGTTTAAATAGCAAATGCACTCGCGTCCATCTGTTCGCCCATGAGTGTGCTGGTCTGAAAACGAGGTGTGTTCCGGCGCATTGTTGGCGTGTTGCCATTTTGAGGAACTGAAAACGACTGTGCCATTGACCAACAAAAACCTGGTCTAAAGGGCACATTAGTAATATGCAGCTTAGGTGGGATGCACAATGCACGTACACTCTGCTTATTACACACACAGGGACGCGCAGCAGCACACTAACATTTTTAAATATATCAAAAATAAAAGGATTCCTCTCTGAAGAAGTGTTCAGTCTATCCGCCATGTAAATAGCGAATCCGCCATGGTGCAAACACAATTGGCTTTTAAAGGGAATGGGAAATTACACTCTGGTTTATAACACATTATGCCCAAAACACACCCATGACTCATTAAGAGACCAGGTACAACCCTGTTGGACCGTAAGCCTGGTGAGTAATATGCGCCTTTGCGCAGACCATTTTTTTTCTGTTGTTAAACTAGCAAAACTGGATTCAGAGACTAATTGCACCTGCACCATGCACTCAGATCGTTAAAATAGGGCCCTTCATTTTTAAAAGTATTGTCTTGGGTTTTTCAAATACGTAGATCAGTGATGGAAATTAACTTTTTTGTCCACCGGCCACTGTGGCTGGTGGATTTCAAAATCTACCAGCCACTCAATGTTTTTACCAGCCACTTTCTTGTTTTTAACCGACAATGTGTAACTGCATGTGAAAATGAATACTTCAAGATCTACAATACTTAAGCAGTTTATTTAATCTCAAGTCTCAATGAAATACTGACATTTTCTCTTTCTCTCTTATACACACACAATCCATGAACTGATATACATTTCATTAAATGAGTAGGGCAGTTTGGATGATTCGTGGTATTTTATGGCTTCCAGTTTTAGGTTTTTAGTCCCAACAATGAAACCATTAGTTTTGGTATCTTCTGAAGCGTGTTGACGACATACTAGGGTTGCCACCTTCAGTGTGGCAAAATAAGGGACACCCATTCAAGACAATATCAAATATAAAATGTTATATTATTTTACATTTGATTATTTAATTTATTTCTAAAGAACTCTTTAGTAGCCTATTTGGTGCACTTTAAAGGTATAGTTCACCCAAAACTAAAACATTCTGTCATCATTTACTCTCCCTCATGATGTTCCAAACCTGTATGCGTTTCTTTCTTCTGCTGAACACAAAAGAAGATATTTTGAAGAAAGTTTGTAACCAGGCTACTTTGGGGGCACCATTGACTTCCATAGTAGGAATGAATCTTCCAATGTGTCCAACATAACAAAAAAATGTATTCATGTTTGGAACAACTTGAGGGTGAGTAAATGATGACAGAATGTTCATTTTTGTGTGAACTGTCCCTTTAAGCAGTCATTCTGAACCAGTAATCACTTTTTTGACAATTCTGAAATTCAAAAATGTTTAATTTTGTATTAATTTACATAAATTATGACTATATTATTATGTAATTATTTGTCCCATTTTTATCTAAATATTCTTTTAATAAATGTCAAACTTTATATGGCAGGATTATTTATTATGTATGATTAAAATAATACATTAATAATTACATTAATTAGGCTATAATCTATAAATTAACCTGTCTAAAAATATATAATAATTGTCTGCCAAGCTCTGATAATGTATGGAATATGATATAAATATATTATCCATTTAAAAAAACAATAATCCTATACCTTTAGAAGCACGGATGTGTGTGTCAGCGCTGCTGCTTTAAGTCAGTCAGTCTGAGCAACTGAAATGCTTCTCTGCAAAGTGTGCAGTTGGCCTGAGGTTCATCACGAGTTACTGGACACACCCATTGATACCTTTTTTTCTATTCAGCCCTATATCTGGAGATCCTCTTGCGTTCAAACGGTGGACGCAACAAATTAACTTCTCTACTACTTATTGTGAAATTGATTTCTTTATATTTGCTATCAGTATTTTCCACACTGCAAAATCCTTATGTGTTGAACTATGTGTGGACTCGTGTAAAATACGGAACGCATAATTTTGCTTGTAAATACGGGACGATTCCATATTTCACGGGACGGGTGGCAACCCTACAACATACCGAGCAGAACATTGACAGATTTGTCTCGTCGTAAACTAACTACGGTTGCAGACACTGAGTCAATTTGATCTCTTATATATATAAATAGAATCATGTCATTTACTGTCCAAAGGTTCCCCTGTGACTGCAAAGGAATGTAAAACCTTTTTAAAAGCATTATTTTTGAGAATCCACTCTCTCACTAGAAACAGCAGCTGTGTGCAAAGATCATATAGATCATCAGATCAGTTTCATAACTCAGAGCGCCGTTGAGAGCCATTGATCATGGATTATTGTTAGTCAGGATGTGACATTAAGGGTTCTCGGACAATTGTCATAATCAATAGTGTTGTTCCTGTTTATGGCCATTTGACTTTTCTCTCCGACCTCGCAGTGTCCATCTAAACTTGTGTGAATCATTACGATTACAAAGGGCACAAGCATGATGAATCGAACAGCTCACGGGCTATTTATACATTACATCTGACACGTAGCAGGAAATCAGGGACAGAAAGTCATCACCTATGGGCACCTGGGAGCTCTTTGTGCTGAAAAACTAGTCGCTGTTTTCATTTCCAATGGCACCGGTGCCCCGCCGAGATTCCCCAGAGAGAAAACAGGCACTCAAGGGTCACCTAGGGAAACATTTTTGTGTGCATTAATAAGTTATTTTACTCGCTTGTAGAGAGAACGGTGCAATGGTGAAAAGATCTAAATGCTAAAAAAAGCACAGCATATGTTAGTTTAAAATAAGAAATACTATAAAAGAGAGCTAAATCAGGAGCGTAAGTGCTTGAATATGTGTCTATTAGTTCTCAATTTAAATGTTCTGTGTTTTAAATAGCAGTTAAGAGACATCATGATTTAGTAATATTTGTATATTTCTGCTTGGATCCCCAGGGCTTCCTTTCAGCTTCATTTTCTCTCCTTCGCTCTCTTACCATTTATGTATCATTTATTTATTTCACATGCTGATCATCTGTGGCAAATCATGGGTCTAGGCCCAACCAACAAGGAGTGATGCACAAGTATTTGTACCGTGGAAGAAAGGGTCTACTGATAAATACGAGTTGAATTGTTTGCTAAATAGCCCGAGGTGTTTTCATGTTTTTCACGAAAAGCTACACCGATGCATCTCGAACAAGCCTGGTGTGTTTGTGTTTCCCGCTGCCTCGCTAGCGTTGCTGAGACGTATACAGTGACGTAAGACTGGCTCTGTGGTGGCTCTCTAGCATGTGGAAAGGCAAACCGGTTCTTAGAAGGCTCCCCAGTCGAACCAACTATGAACTGGGACTAGCACTGACTCTGAACTAGCACCCGGTTCATTCTGGTGGAAAAGGCGTATCATTGGCTGTCGGTCATCGCCGATGTAATTTTCAGTCAAAACGCTTTTCACACAGCAGGATTTGAATCAATCACCGATTTGCCTATGATTTTGGACAGTTGTCGCTGAGTCAAAATCGGGGCTAAAATCGGGCAGTGTGAACTCGGCATTAGTTTGCAAGGCTTAAAACACGTGCAACTGATAAAGTTTTGTGACGATTCCGTAATGCCCTGATCGGGACAGTGACAGTTCCGTCTTTCCTTCATAAAATAAGTATTTCAACTAAGAACAATATTTCATGTCCATGCATTGGTAAATAGCCATGTAATACTATAGTGGGATAATGCATTAGGTCATTATCAAAAAATGAACCCCTTCAGGGTATTATGTATAAGACTTATTTTCCATTATTGTGTAGGCTACTGTATTTAGGCCTAATAAACTGTATCTCAGCTTGTATTTTGTGTGAATACATGCATATAGAGGTACCACTTTGATGATGCTTTTCTGTTTCCTAGCAACCAAAATGCAGTTAAAGACCTCAGAACCCAGCAGGGAGCTCACAGTGTGTATTAAAACACAGATGAGAGATAGACAGGTGCTAATTCAGTCTCACAGATCTGAGAACAAGGACGAGTCACACATAATATGAGAGAAGTTATGTGAGAGGAGGAAAGAGAGATTTCATTAAGAGCGATAAAGAAGTTAGAACAGGTGCCAAAGGCTACGTTTACTTTACACTGCAGGCCTCAATGCTCATATCTGGGTTATTGCTCTGATCCGATTGTCTTTTTAAATGTGGCCAATATCAGATTCGAGAGCGAACTGGTTGCGGTCCTGAACTAACCCGCATGCGCAACAGAATGATAACAAAGACGGCATGCAGCACACTGTCAGGATCCACCCCATCTAGGGATGGAACGTTACGTAAATGTTGTATCACGATAATAGTGACCTAAATTATCACGGTTATCAATATTATCATATTATAATGACTGTCGTCAATAGCAACGCATTATAACAGTGCACATCCACGTTTCACAACGGGCGCTCTCTCTCTTTTCATTCAAATGCCACTTGCGTCTCTGTTTTTGATTGTATTGAAAATGAAATCAGAGGACTTTACTATTAATACTACTATAATTACTACTATAAGTTCTTGTGATCATCTTGTCTGGACAATTGTTTTGTCCACTGTACAAAAGGGGTTTATAAACAGGTAAGATTTAAAACGTTAATCTCAATTGAAAATATGTCGCTGTAATTATTTATGTGGTAAAGAAAATCTGTGTTATAAGTGCACAATGAATATACATTATTATCCTTTAAATGTCACCATAGTCTTGTCTGAACTTGTTCGTTCTTCTTTGGCTCAAGCTTCACAATATTATTCCCTGTAGTTTTAGTATTGAGGTCAAAGTCCACTTGCCTTGCATTTGCAGATTTGAAGTGTTTGCCCCTCTTACAGCGACTTTCTTTTGCATGTTCTGCAGACAGTGTGACCATACTCGATTAAGTTTCCCTCAGGACTTTTGTAAAAGCCAAAATATGACCACACCGAAGATTTGGTCCTTTTAGAAGGCTGATAAACCTCCTGGCGCTGTCACTGCCTTCTGCCGTTTCTTCTCATAAAAAAAAAAAACAAAGTCACACGCTGCGTCTGCGCCAGACTGACGCTGGATGGACAGGATTTCGTTTTCAAAATTGTGATAATCAAACGCAGATTTAATGATAATTACATTTTAAGCGGTATTATTCCTAACCGTCAGTACATTTTACCGCGGTTTATCGTGAAACGTTAATCGTTTCATTCCTAACCCCATCTGAGGGTTGTCCACTTGTCCACCCTTAAAAATATTATTTACAATACACCATGTGGTTTTTAAATTATATAATTATATATAAGTAGTAAAACAATAAAAACGCAAACAGAGCAAAAAATGCTTTTAAACTTAGAAACATTTTGAGTCCCCCCTCTCTTGCCTTACAGTGGTTTGGTCCATCACGCACCCCATATATAAACTAATTCCATTTTAGTGATTGTTGTTTGGTAGCTTGTTGTAAGTCACTACAACTGACATGGCGATAAGCCTATGTGTGAACTGATATTAGGTTAATATTGTAGATCTACCGCTGTGTTGGGTTTTGTTAAATGCTGTGTGGAAGAAGCAAGATCATTTAATAATTATATTACCGCATGGTGATCTATGATAACTCGTATTTAACTCATAAGGTCATTCTTCAGTGTTCTAAAACGCCACACATCTCCTTACAAGTACAATTTTGTCTGTATTATTTGTGTCCCCTTCAAAATGCCCTTGAGAAATGTTTTTGTTTTCTGTCCCCCCAACTGTTAGATGAAATTTACGCCCATGCACCTCACTGTCGCTCCACTGACTAAACTTCTCTGTCATCTTCCATATTCAAAGATCTATCGGTATGTCAAATCTTTGGAGTGACTCCCATCAGCACAGAATTGTGACAAATGTCTATCTTGAGCAGGGGTAGTCAATTCAAGTTCCAAAAAAGTCTGGTCTCTAGCCTGTATTTGCAGCACATGGGTTTTATTCATTCATAGAATGGCATTCATTATGTTTGATACTTCTGATTGGAAAAGCCATTTTTAAAGACTTTTAAAATGCTAATGAATACACACCTGTGACTGCACACAGTAGCGTTATAAAATTGTGAATTGTGATTTTATAATGCATTACAGGCTTCAAGTGGTACTGAAACAACCATTTATTTATTCATAAAGCATTACATCATCTTTCATTACATCATCATTACATACACACTTTTTGTGTAAGTTATTATGTTATCACACACAATTATGAATTTGGCATGATGATAATATCGATAATAATATTGATAATAATCTGATAATGGTATTTTGTAGTAAAAATGTCACATTTTATTGTATTTTTTATTTTATTTTACATTTTTTGATTGTGCTTGTTTATGTGTTTTTGACATATGGCATCCAAATTATATTAGAAAAATTATAGTACTTTTTACTATATTACTAGTACTATTTTACTATAATTTTTCTATTTTTTTTCAAAAAAATTTAATAATATTAAGTATAGTATTAAGTATAATATTAATAAAAAATAAATATATATATTTATTTACAGAGGAAAATAAGTATTTGAACACCCTGCTATTTTGCAAGTTCTCCCACTTGGAAATCATGGAGGGGTCTGAAATTGTCATCGTAGGTGCATGTCCACTGTGAGAAAAAAAAAAATCCAGAAATCACAATATATGATTTTTTAAACTTTATTTGTATGATACAGCTGCAAATAAGTATTTGAACACCTGTCTATCAGCTAGAATTCTGACCCTCAAAGACCTGTTAGTCTGCCTTTAAAATGTCCACCTCCACTCCATTTATTATCCTAAATTAGATGCACCTGTTTGAGGTCGTTAGCTGCATAAAGACACCTGTCCACCCCATACAATCAGTAAGAATCTAACTACTAACATGGCCAAGACCAAAGAGCTGTCCAAAGACACTAGAGACAAAATTGTACACCTCCACAAGGCTGGAAAGGGCTACGGGGAAATTGACAAGCAGCTTGGTGAAAAATGGTCCACTGTTGGAGCAATCGTTAGAAAATGGAAGAAGCTAAAAATGAAAGATCGCACCTCGTGGGTTCTCAATGATCCTAAGAAAGGTGATAAATCAGCCCAGAACTACACGGGAGGAGCTGGTCAATGACCTGAAAAGAGCTGGGACCACCGTTTCCAAGGTTACTGTTGGTAATACACTAAGACGTCATGGTTTGAAATCATGCATGGCACGGACGGTTCCCCTGCTTAAACCAGCACATGTCAAGGCCCGTCTTAAGTTTGCCAATGACCATTTGGATGATCCAGAGGAGTCATGGGAGAAAGTCATGTGGTCAGATGAGACCAAAATAGAATTTTTTGGTCATAATTCCACTAAACGTGTTTGGAGGAAGAAGAATGATGAGTACCATCCCAAGAACACCATCCCTACTGTGAAGCATGGGGGTGGTAGCATCATGCTTTGGGGGTGTTTTTCTGCACATGGGACAGAGCGACTGCACTGTATTAAGGAGAGGATGACCGGGGCCATGTATTGCGAGATTTTGGGGATCAACCTCCTTCCCTCAGTTAGAGCATTGAAGATGGGTCGAGGCTGGGTCTTCCAACATGACAATGACCCGAAGCACACAGCCAGGGTAACCAAGGAGTGGCTCTGTAAGAAGCATATCAAGGTTCTGGCGTGGCCTAGCCAGTCTCCAGACCTAAACCCAATAGAGAATCTTTGGAGGGAGCTCAAACTCCGTGTTTCTCATCGACAGGCCAGAAATCTGACTGATCTAGAGAAGATCTGTGTGGAGGAGTGGGCCAAAATCCCTCCTGCAGTGTGTGCAAACCTGGTGAAAAACTACAGGAAACGTTTGACCTCTGTAATTGCAAACAAAGGCTACTGTACAATAATATTAATAATTGTTCAAATACTTATTTTCCTCACATTTATTTATTTATTTATTTATTTTATTTTTTTATTTTTTTATTAATATTATACATTTTTATTAGTGTGTGTATTTATCTAAAATACGACATCCAAATTAATTTAAAAAAAAAAATGTATTAAAAACATTTATTGCATTTATTGAAACTTTAGAATAAGATTCCATTTGTTTACATCAGTTAACTATATTTGTTAGCATGAACTAACATCCATCCATCCATCTTCTTCTGCTTATCTGGGGCCGGGTCGCGGGGGCAGCAGTCTAAGCAGAGATGCCCAGACTTCCCTCTCCCTAGACACTTCCTCTAGCTCTTCCGGGTGGACACCGAGGCGTTCCAAGGCCAGCTGGGAGACATAGTCCCTCCAGCGTGTCCTCGGTCTTCCCCGGGGCCTCCTCCCAGTTGGACATGCCCGAAACACCTTCCCGGGAAGGCGTTCAGGAGGCATCCGGAACAGATGCCCGAGCCACCTCAGCTGTCCCCTCTCGATGTGGAGGAGCAGCGGCTCTACTCCGAGTTCCTCCCGAGTGACTGAGCTTCTCACCCTATCTCTAAGGGAGCGCCCAGCCACCCTGCGGAGAAAGCTCATTTCGGCTGCCTGTATCTGGGATCTTGTCCTTTCGGTCATGACCCAAAGCTCATGACCATAGGTGAGAGTAGGAACGTAGATTGACCGGTAAATCGAGAGCTTCGCCTTACGGCTTAGCTCTTTCTTCACCACGACAGACCAGTACATCGACCGCATTACTGCAGAAGCTGCACCGATCCGTCTGTCAATCTCCCGTTCCATCCTCCCCTCACTCGTGAACAAGACCCCTAGATACTTGAACTCCTCCACTTGGGGCAGGAACTCTCCACCAACCTGAAGTGGGCAAGCCACCCTTTTCCGACTGAGGACCATGGCCTCGGATTTGGAGGTGCTGATCCCCATCCCGGCCGCTTCACACTCGGCTGCAAACCGTCCCAGTGCATGCTGAAGGTCCTGGTTAGAAGGGGCCAACACGACAACGTCATCCGCAAAGAGCAGAGACGAAACCGTGTGGTCCCCAAACCTGACACCCTCCGGCCCTTGGCTGCGCCTAGAAATTCTGTCCATAAAAATTATGAACAGAACCGGCGACAAAGGGCAGCCCTGCCGGAGTCCAACATGCACCGGGAACAAGTCTGACTTACTGCCGGCAATGCGGACCAAACTCCTGCTTCGGTCATACAGGGACCGGACAGCCCTCAGCAAAGGACCCCGGACCCCATATTCCCCCAGCACCCTCCACAGGACGCCGCGAGGGACACAGTCGAATGCCTTCTCCAAATCCACAAAACAAATGTGGACTGGTTGGGCAAACTCCCATGAACCCTCCAGCACCCTGTAGAGGGTATAGAGCTGGTCCAGTGTTCCACGGCCAGGACGAAAACCACACTGTTCCTCCTGAATCCGAGGTTCCACTATCGGCCGAATTCTCCTCTCCAGTACCCTGGCATAGACTTTCCCGGGGAGGCTGAGAAGTGTGATCCCCCTATAGTTGGAACACACCCTCCGGTCCCCCTTCTTAAAAAGAGGGACCACCACCCCGGTCTGCCATACCAGAGGCACTGTCCCCGACCGCCACGCGATGCTGCAGCGGCGTGTCAGCCAAGACAGCCCCACAACATCCAGAGACTTGAGGTACTCAGGGCGGATCTCATCCACCCCCGGTGCCTTGCCACCGAGGAGTTTCTTGACCACCTCGGTGACTTCAGCTTGGGTGATGGACGAGTCCTCCTCTGAGCCCCCAGCCTCTGCTTCCCCAATGGAAGACGTGATGGCGGGATTGAGGAGATCCTCGAAGTATTCCTTCCACCGTCCGACAACATCCCCAGTTGAGGTCAACAGCCGCCCATCGCCACTGTAAACAGCGTTGGTAGGGCACTGCTTCCCCCTCCTGAGGCACCGGACGGTTTGCCAGAATCTCTTCGAGGCCAGCCGATAGTCCTTTTCCATGGCCTCACCGAACTCCTCCCAGGCCCGAGTTTTTGCCTCCACAACCACCCGGGCTGCAGTCCGTTTAGCCTGCCGGTACCTGTCAGCTGCCTCAGGAGTCCCACAAGCCAGCCAGGCCCGATAGGACTCCTTCTTCAGCTTGACGGCATCCCTTACTTCCGGTGTCCACCACCGGGTTCGGGGATTGCCGCCTCGACAGGCACCGGAGACCTTGCGTCCACAGCTCCGAGCAGCCGCTTTGACAATGGAGGTGGAGAACATGGTCCACTCGGACTCAATATCTCCAGCCTCCCTCGGGATCTGGTCGAAGCTCTGCCGGAGGCAGGAGTTGAAGATCTCTCTGACAGGAGACTCGGCCAAACGTTCCCAGCAGACCCTCACAGTACGTTTGGGTCTACCGAGTCTATCCAGCTTCCTCCCCCGCCATCGGATCCAACTCACCACCAGGTGGTGATCAGTTGACAGCTCCGCCCCTCTCTTCACCCGAGTGTCCAAGACATACGGCCGCAGGTCAGATGAAACGACCACAAAGTCGATCATTGACCTACGACCTAGGGTGTCCTGGTGCCATGTGCACTGATGGACACCCTTATGCTTGAACATGGTGTTCGTTATGGACAAACTGTAACTAGCACAGAAGTCCAATAACTGAACACCACTCGGGTTCAGATCAGGGGGGCCGTTCCTCCCAATCACGCCCCTCCAGGTTTCACTGTCATTGCCCACGTGGGCGTTGAAGTCCCCCAGTAGAACGACGGAGTCCCCAGTCGGAGCACTCTCCAGCACCCCTCCCAGGGACACCAAGAAGGTCGGGTACTCTGCACTGCTGTTTGGCCCGTAGGCACACACAACAGTGAGAGACCTATCCCCGAGCCGAAGCCGCAGGGAAACGACCCTCTCGTTCACCGGGGTAAACTCCAACACATGGCGGCAGAGCTGGGGGGCTATAAGCAAACCCACACCAGCCCGCCGCCTCTCACCATGGGCAACTCCAGAGTGGTGAAGAGTCCATCCCCTCTCGAGGAGTGTGGTTCCAGAGCCCAAGCCATGCGTGGAGGTGATTCCGACTATCTCTAGTCGGAACCTCTCAACCTCACGCACAATCTCAGGCTCTTTCCCCGCCAGCGAGGTGACATTCCATGTCCCAAGAGCCAGATTCTGTGTCCAGGGATCGGGTCGTCTAGGCCCCCGCCTTCGACTGCTGCCCGATTTTTTTTGCACCGGCCCCTTACGGTCCCTCCTGCGAGTGGTGGGCCCACGGGAAGGTGTCCCCACGTCGCTCCTTTGGGCTGAGCCCGGCCGGACCCCGTGGAGGAAGGCCCGGCCACCAGGCGCTCGCATACGAGCCCCAACCCCAGGCCTGGCTCCAGGGTGGGGCCCCGGCTGCGCCGTACCGGGCGACGTCACGGTCCTCGTTTTATTTGTCATCATAAGGGTTTTTGAACTGCTCTTAGTCTGACCCGTCACCTAGGACCTGTTTGCCTTGGGAGACCCTACCAGGGGCATATAGCCCCGGACAACATAGCTCCTAGGGTCATTCGGGTACTCAAACCCCTCCACCACGTTAAGGTGGCAGTTCATGGAGGAGATGAACTAACAATACTTGTAAAAAAAGTATTCTTTTTTTGTGTGTGTTAATTTCACCATTAACTAGTACATTATTAATTTTAAAGTTGTATCTGTTAATGTTATTTAATAGGCTTGAGCTAACATAAACTTATAATTTGTATTTTTATTAACTATAATGTTCACAGATGAATAAATGTTGTAAAACATATAGTACTCATTGTTACTTTATGTTAATTAATGCATTAATTAATGTTAATTATTGAAATATTATTGTAAAGTGTAACCAATTTATTAGAAATGTATGCTAAATATTTGCATTGGATTATTTTTTATTGCATTCACTATTAAGGTTTGCATAATTGATATGTTTTCCCGATCAACCAATTTAATTTAAACTTAAGTCCAAATCCATACTGATCTCCTCCTTCTTTTCTTTTTCTTCTCATTTTCAGCTCAATTTGAACAGCATGTTAATCTGAATAATCAGGAAGTATAGTCACTGTGTTATAAAGTTGTTTATAGTAAATCTATAGACAAACCTGTAATTGCACACCATTGATTTCTGTATGTATATATTTCAACTTTGTTTGGGTCACATACGGCTCTCTTTTTTCACATTATTTCTTAATCGTTCTAATGTGTAAATATCGTCAAACAGTCCTGCACACGTTACGAGATAAAGCTATCCGCAAAATCGTACAGTATTTTGTTCAATGGTAGAAATGTGCAACCGGTCATGGTTCCGCCCAGCCCAACATACTGTAGGACTTGTGCTGGGCAGCACTGCACAGTTAAGAGCTTTTTGTTGCTACATGATATCAGTGAAACCATAACTCAACGTGTGCTGCAATGCAGCAAGGGAATAAGACGAGGAGAGAGAGAAACAGAGAGAGAGATGAAGAGAGTTTTAAAGGTAAATAGACTGTCAGAGTGAAAATGGCTCTCTGCAGAGTGTAGCAGATGGATACTGTCTCAGAGGCAGTGTCCTCCTTCTGTGATGAGAAAGACAGGAGAATCCCTTCTCTTTTTCTCTCCCTCCCTTCTTCCTCCCTACTTCCCCTCCCGCTCCATCTCTTCATCAAACGTGCGGCAGATGGGAGGCAGGAGTGATTTAGGCCACTAAACCTGTGCAGAGAATGTCGCTTACACTGGCTTTCATAAATTTGTGTTGCCTTCTAAAATGGCTGCAGACAAGCCAAAAGAACAGAACAAGAAAGCTGTCACTTTGCTCTGAATCCATGATCCAACAATGAAAAGAGAAAAAGTAGGAGTGAGACAGGGACAAGTAAAATGCTCAGATGAACAGAAGAAAGATAGAGGACTGTTGTTATTTCATTTCAGATAACTGGCCTGCTTTATTTTCCATTTGGATGATTTTTATTTTTATTTTATGGGAAATGACTCTGGGGTCTATTGTTTTAATTTATTTTAATTTATCACACAATTATGAATTTGGCATGATACTACATTATTTTTTTGCAAGTAGTATAAAAAAATATAGTATTTTGTAGTAAAAATGTATAGTAAAAACTTTCTCCAGTGAGTAGAATTGACATTTATTTATTTAACTTTATTTTATTTTATAATTGATTTATTTTATAATTGAAAAGGACATTGAAATAATTGATATATATTATATAATATATTTAATTTTTCTATTATGAATTATTTCTATTTTCTTTTCAATTATAATATAAATCAATTATAATATAAAATAAAGTTAATTAAATATTTGTATTAATTATTTTATATTTTATTAGTCTCTTGCTTAAAGTTTTTTTTTTACTATATACATACAGTGAAAAAAGCAAAAGACTAATAATTAAATAATTAATACACATTGTTTTATAATTGAATAGAAATAATTTATAATATATTTTTTTTTTTCAAGATAACTGGCCTCGTTTATTTTCATATTTATTTTGTCGGAATACTCTGGTCTTTATTTTCTTTATTATTTTCTTTTATTTCTTTTAATTATTCAATTGTATTTTTTTCCCCAATACTTGACCTTGTTTATTTTCATATTTATTTTATGTGAGATTATTCTGGTCTGGGCTAATTCTGAGAAACAGTAGCCAGTGTCTCCTTTGTAATCTAATTGCCATTCAGACAAAAAGAGGTATATAGGAGATCTCATTTGTAAATGTTAGAAGATTCTTCACATGTAATTTGACTGATCATCCACCCGGCTTCTCTGTGTGACAGTGCAGAACACAAGTACAAAAGAAAGAGCGCTGCCCGCTGCTGCATGGCATCATAAATAATCGGAAGTAAGATCTCTTCTCACTTTTAACCGCCTTCAGAAATCAAAACTGTCATTTCCTGCAGGTGCTGTGCGATTCATATCTGACATTGCAACACAGGCGAGCAGAAAGCACAATGTCTGAGTGGCCTTCTCACCTTCAGCTGCCAAAAGATAGTGGAAACTGGCTGAATGAATATTCATGAGGTGTTGGAGAGATTTGTTCACAATGTAACTCCGGTTGTATGAGTATCATTTCAGCCTGTCTGCGAGTGTCTCTCTGTGTGTGTGTAAGTGCTTTCATTGGTGAGCTTCGGATCTTTCTGAACTTTTATGTATATTTCATGATGTAAGCTGGGAGAGTTTGGCAGTCAGAGTACATACATTAGTTGAGCATTTACAAAAACATACAGCGGAACACAGAGCAAACCTGTAATTAATGACACCTTTCTGGCCTCCCCAAAAGCCTCTTCCAGTCCTGTTACTTGAAGCCGTTCCCGTATCGTAAATTATACATCTGTTTCGAAGATTGTTTGTGTACAAACATCTCACATTCGAGCTTTTGGCTCTGTGATCTTATTAACATTCACAGGTAGGCTATTCATATGTACAGAAAACACGTCTGTCTGTTTGGATAGACGAAGATAAAATGTAAGATACCAACATATGGACAGTTTCTAAAACGTAAATGTAGTAAAGTTTGTTTTTATGGGAAGGTGGAACCGGTGAACGTTCAACAACTTTAATAAATAAATAAAACAAAATGAAAGTAAAAGCGGCAGCCCCTCACGGACGACTG
The DNA here is from genome assembly GCA_023566225.1 of Romanogobio albipinnatus. Taxonomy (NCBI): domain Eukaryota; kingdom Metazoa; phylum Chordata; class Actinopteri; order Cypriniformes; family Gobionidae; genus Romanogobio; species Romanogobio albipinnatus. Next base: position 7,310,784 of record CM042257.1, on the reverse strand, counting down.
CCTTCATGAGAGGACTCGAGACCGGTGTGCCTCGCAGGTGATGCTTATTCTCAATCATGCGCACCGATCTCGCTCACTCCTCCCACGACTCTCACTCGTCAACCTCGCCACATTCCCCTATCGCCCCTCGCAGGCCGGGGGGCACACCCGAGACGGCGCCTACTCCCCCCCCCGGGGGGCCAATCTCCGCGTCTGGGGGTATGGACAGACGAGACGAGAGAAATGGGAGACGGAGACACAGACAGCGACAGGATGAGAGAGTGGAGAGAGAAAAAATATTTGGTCCGCTTCCCTGACACACTGCCACTCGGTCCTCAGCCTGCCGAGAGGCTCTTCCTCGCGGTGCCATGTGATGGTACTGAACGCTCTGTGCATGGCTCTATCCTCCTCTGCCCCCTGGCGGCCGGCAATGGCTCCTCCGGTTGAGGGCAGTCGGCAGCGAGTCCCGCGCTCCCTGCTCCTCCCAAACATGGCGAATAAATAAATAAATTAGCACTAGTCCAGGCCTGGTCCTCTCTCGTCCTTCACTAGTGTCGCTCGTCCTTATATGCCTTCATGCTCCCTAATGAGAGGACTCGAGACCGGTGTGCCTCGCAGGTGATGCTCATTCTCAATCACGCGCACAGATCTCGCTCATCACACGTCTCTCGCTTGTCAACCTCGCCACATACCCCTATTGCCCCTCGCACACGAGATGGCGCCTACTTGGGGGGGGGGGGGGGGGCGACGACACACAGACAGTGACAGGACGAGAGAGTGAGAGAGGAAAAAAAATTATACATTTGGCCCCTGGCGGCCGGCAATGGCTCCTCCTGTTGAGGGCAGTCGGCAGCGAGGCCCGTGCTCCTTGCTCCTCCCCAACATGGCGAACGGCAGCAGGCTCTGGCCCACGGCGAACGCCGGCGACTCCTCTGTTCCCTCTAGGACGGCAGCCACCCCACCTTGACCCGGGGGCATGGCAGTGAGCTCTCCGTCCCACTGGATCTTTCTTTACTCGCTCCAGCACCACCGCCTCAGGCAGCCCCTCGCGGTCTTCATCCATCCGCACTGCCCAACCTCCTCAGTACCGCGATCCCCCTCAGCAGCGAGGGCTCTTCGACAGCATGTCCCTCCTTCCTCCCGGGTTTCGGCATCAATGTAGTAAAGTTCGTTTTTATGGGAAGAAGGAGACGGGGACCGGTGAACGTTCAACAACTTTAATAAATAAAAAAAACACAAAAAGAAAGTAAAATTGGCAGCCCCTCACGGACGACTGCCGTGCACACACATAACAAAACGTAAACAAAACACAACGTAAAGTCCAGGCCTGGTCCTCTCTCGTCCTTCACTAGTGTCGCTTGTCCTTATATGCCTCTGTGCTCCCTAATGAGAGGACTCGAGCCCGGTGTGACGCTCATTCTCAATCACGCGCACCGATCGTGCTCGCTCCTCCCACATCTCTAGCTCGTCAACCTCACCACAGTAAAACAATAGTTAGACTCTTTAACTCTTTCCCCGCCATTGATGGAAATTTCTGTCACTGGTGAGAAAATGCTTACCCGTCATTGACTCAAATTTTTGGTTTTCCATGTTTTTGGCCATCATTTTGGGTTAACTATTAAGTGTGAATGAGTGAAAGTGTTGTTTCCTATTAAAAGCACAGTTGTTTAATGGTGTAGTTGGGTGCTTTTGGGTTTAGACGGCCACCAAATGGTGCCATTTATAGGTAGACCCAATATTAAAGAAGCATTAATCAATTAAGTAGTGTAAATTGCATTATTTAATAATATATAATCTATGACATGGTAATTGGTCAACTTCACTGTTAGCCCGATTACACTTCCATCTGTCTGACAGTGTGTTCTAACAGCGGTTATCATTAGTCTTCCTCTCTTCTGCCGTAGGTAGTTTGACCCTTTATACCCCCCCTCTCTTCTTCTGTAGTTTGATATCAGCAGAGAGCACAGACTGAGAAATCACAGCAGGTCATAAAAATACTCGCTCCAGGCAACACAAGGCCTCATTCTCTTCCTCTCCATCTCATTTCTCTGCTTTAATGTTATCGGCTCGCAGTACTTTTTGGTCTTACTTGTTCTTATCTGTTTTCCTCCCCTTTATAATTGTTATTTACTATTGTGTTGTCTTTTACAATTGTATCGTCTTATAGTCCCCCTGTAGACAATAATTGTATCTCTTAAAACTCATCTTTGATCACCAAAATTACATTTTCCTGTGAAAAAAAAGTATTCATACGTTAAATTAGATTGACCCTAACTCTACACCCTTGCTTGATTTAGTATACACAGAGCTATGAATATGCAAACTAGCCCCACGTCCATTCACTCACATCAGCTCAGAGATTTACTCGATGTTACTGTAGTATTGTAGTAAACTCTGCACAATGGCAAATGGAAATACTGGTTAAATTCAGCCATATTTGAACCAGAAACTGATTCAGAAGAAGTGAAAGAATTAATTATACAGGATCATCTACAAGTGGATGTATCAGAATGGTAATTACGATTTATTTAAGTATTTGAACACCCTGCTATTTTGCAAGTTTGCCCACTTGGAAATCATGGAGGGGTCTGAAATTGTCATCGTAGGTGCATGTCCACTGTTAGAGACATAATCTAAAAAAAAAAAATCCAGAAATCACAATATATGATTTTTTTACTATTTATTTGTATGATACACCTGCAAATAAGTATTTGAACACCTGTCTATCAGCTAGAATTCTGACCCTCAAAGACCTGTTAGTCTGCCTTTAAAATGTCCACCTCCACTCCATTTATTATCCTAAATTAGATGCACCTGTTTGAGGTCGTTAGTTGCATAAAGACACCTGTCCACCCCATACAATCAGTAAGAATCCAACTACTAACATGGCCAAGACCAAAGAGCTGTCCAAAGACACTAGAGACAAAATTGTACACCTCCACAAGGCTGGAAAGGGCTACGGGGAAATTGCAAAGCAGCTTGGTGAAAAATGGTCCACTGTTGGAGCAATCATTAGAAAATGGAAGAAGCTAAACATGACTGTCAATCTCTCTCGGACTGGGGCTCCATGCAAGATCTCACCTCGTGGGGTCTCAATGATTCTAAGAAAGGTGAGAAATCAGCCCAGAACTACACGGGAGGAGCTGGTCAATGACCTGAAAAGAGCTGGGACCACTGTTTCCAAGGGTACTGTTGGTAATACACTAAGACGTCATGGTTTGAAATCATGCATGGCACGGAAGGTTCCCCAGCTTAAACCAGCACATGTCAAGGCCCGTCTTAAGCTTGCCAATGACCATTTGGATGATCCAGAGGAGTCATGGGAGAAAGTCATGTGGTCAGATGAGACCAAAATAGAACTTTTTGGTCATAATTCCACTAAACGTGTTTGGAGGAAGAAGAATGATGAGTACCATCCCAAGAACAGCATCCCTACTGTGAAGCATGGGGGTGGTAGCATCATGCTTTGGGGGTGTTTTTCTGCACATGGGACAGGGCGACTGCACTGTATTAAGGAGAGGATGACCGGGCCATGTATTGCGAGATTTTGGGGAACAACCTCCTTCCCTCAGTTAGAGCATTGAAGATGGGTTGAGGCTGGGTCTTCCAACATGACAATGACCCGAAGCACAGCCAGGATAACCAAGGAGTGGCTCTGTAAGAAGCATATCGTCGCTGTCCGATGAAACTCACGTATGTCCAAAACGCTTACTTTTCAGGAAGTGAAAAAAACACTGTATTTCAAAAGCAGTTGAATGTAGCGTTGTCATACTTGGTACGGCATCTTTACATGTAACCATATTCTTGCCAGTGTAATGATATAATCCACATTTGACCAAAATTGAGTTTAAATGGACATACGTGCATATTTTACAGTAACGGTGGTCGATACGCGTTCTTCCGATCATTAATTAGAATGGCAAAGTCGCGTTTCAGCAGAGGAATACGTGAGGAATACAGAGGAATACATGCTGGATATTCTCAGCCTCTGGCAAGCGGTGATAGCAGTATGAGTGAGGCATGTTCTAGTGACAATCATGACAGTAGCATTACAGGCTATAATTTGATCAGTTTGACTGAGAAAAAAAGGCTGAATCTTATCAAAGAGACCGAGTTTATTTACATACTAGCAAGCAAACTAATCTGTGAAGAACTAGATTAGAACTAAACTGCGGAGAGCTTCAATGTCGTACTATCGGCTATCCAGTGCTGAGCTTCGATGAAACAACTTCACGATACCAGCGAGACCGGCGAGATGCTTCCACAGGGCGGGAGATACGCGGCGTGATTGACAGCTTTGACACCAAATGGATATACATGAAAATCAGATGACATGATTTCACAACTTTTCATTGGCCATTTAGATATGTGACGCATACTGTATACGGAAATGAACCTGGACATTCAATCCGTCGAAAAATCTCAAAATCGGCAAAATGGACATACGTGGTTTTCATCGGACAGCGACGATATCAAGGTTCTGCCGTGGCCTAGCCAGTCTCCAGACCTAAACCCAATAGAGAATCTTTGAAGGGAGCTCAAATTTTTTTACTAAATTTATTTTTTATAAATTTTTATTCAACAGTGGTTTAATGAAAAAAATTGTGTCTGTCCTTAAATGAATTAAATTATATCTAAAAGTTTATTAAAGATAATGCTGTAAACTATATAGGGAGCCCTTACTTACATATAGCTATTAAAGATTAACAACAGAGCCCAAACTATTAGCCTAAATTCAGTTCCTATTTATTTTTAGATATAATAATCAACACTCATAAGCTTCACATAAGGCAATTTTTGCATTAACTTCTAAATCTAATTATTTTTATTCGTTGTTGAAATATAATCATTTAGTGGCTGTAATTTTCATGACAGGTTTATTTAAACATACATTAAATAAACAAGACATCACTAACAGGCTAAGTAGTATATAATGAATATATATAGCCTCATATAATGAATATAACGGCTAATATAGTGCATGTATTCAGTGAAAGAGTTGATTTCTCTAGTGAGCTAACAGCTGTGGACACTGAATGACTTCTGAGTAAACGTGATTCTGCATGACATTGTTTACAAGCAGTTTTATTGTCTTTCCGCGGTTGAAACACAGATGGAGCGATTACACGACATATGATACATTTCAGTAAGTTGTAATGTATCCTCAACATACCTTAACATATATTAATTTATGTTTATTCTTTAGGAAGAGATGATCGCATTGACTCGCGCGCCGCGTGCTGCCGCTTTAAGTTGAACTGATACGCGTCTATCAGTCACGTCACATTAAAGAGCGTTAAAACGGCATTTATCGTTTGAATTTCGTGATAAAATGGACTGAATACTTAATATGTTTGTGTGGGAACTCGGATTGAAGTGTGTTCCGCGCTTACAACAAGCTGACTGTTAACTGTTAAAGATTACATTCATAACCGTTCGGTACACGCGTGCACCGTACCGAAAGCCCTGTACCGAAACGGTTCAATACGAATACGTGTACCGTTACACCCCTACTCCTAACTATTAGTGATGGGGAGTCTGGGTCGACTCCAGCACAGGATCCAACTCTTGGTGTCTCATAGATTTGTGGTCCAGTGGTAGAGCATTTGTCTGGACAGTATGTCTGGTTCGGTTTTGGGTTCGAATCCACCATCGTATAGTTTTTACATCAGTAATTCTGTATCAAGAGCAGGGACACGTTTGTGTACATTTTATTTTGTGATTTAACCGGAACGGATAGAGAGTCTCATGCGATGTTGTGTGCGTGTGTGTGTTTGTGACTCTTTAGCTCCACGCACGGCATGTCTCCCGGAGCTCGGCTTTTTTCGGAAAGAGTCGGAACAGCTTACAGTATATGTCTTAAGTAAATCAAATAAAATTAAGACTTTTTTGAGATATGAAGGATGCAATACTACCCACCCTAAGCAGAATTCGGAAGGGTTTCCCAAATGACCTCTATATGTTTACACAATTTAAAATAGCTGTTTTCTATACATTTTAAAATGTAATTCATTTTGATGATGGCAAAGCTGAATTTACACCATCATTACTCCAGTCTTCAGTCTCACATGATCTTTCAGAAATCCTTCTAAATGCTGATTTGGTGCTCAAGAAAGTTACCAATAAATGAGAACTAATTGTCTTGACCTCTTAAAGGAAAACTATTCCCATCTGAATATGAATAGCTTTACCGCTAAAAAAAATACAGATTTAGGAGCAGGACCCAATACGGATTTTGTAATCTAAACCATTATGACTTGAAATGCCTGTCCTGCTGCTCTCTGATCAGACAGTAGAGAAAGTCCCCACCACTGTATGAATGCCTCACTACTGGAGACCAGCTGCCATTGATTGAACACAGCTGTGAGCTGTAACCAATGGCCTGAGAGGAGAAGAAAAGGGGGTGGTGGGTGGAAAGGGTGTTTTAATTATAATCAGGAATACAATCATTACATCAGCGCTCTGACTGATTGAAGAGCAACTCAGGAGGTGCTGACACACATGCACACACACTGGAGCAATTTAAATCCCGAACATACCTTGTCGAATCCAGTCCACAGGATAATGCCCAACCGCGTCACCTCAGAGAGCAGCAGCGCCGAGGGTGAAGCCAGTCCGTTCACACACAGCCATCTTGGCATACAAGTGCAGCTTCTACTTGACTGGGGAAAGACAGAAATCTCAGAATCTATTTGACAAGAGTATGTTTCAGTAACAAGCAGTGATGTCATAAATTTAGCTTCTAGAGCTAAAATCGTGTTTTTACAGTGATAAACTTGTCTGGCTGCACAAGAGGCGTGATAAACAAGCATAATTCAAATGACTCTGTACGCAATTGGATAGTCCTTCAACCAGTCAGACCACAAGAGGCGTGATCAACGGGCATCTACCCATCGCTTCTCTATCCGTCATCGTATTAAACCTGCCAATAGCGCGCCAGGTGGATAAGCCAGTCTGTGATTGGTTCCCGCAAAAGTGTAACAGAAGCATTAGAAATGAATGTACAGGTTTCCAAACTGAGTTGCAGGGCGAAATCAAATCGCCGGCAGATCAGGCTGGGTTTACCCAGACTAGTGATAAAAAAACAGTGATTGGCACTTTTAAGTAAGAGGATAGGCTCCAGTTTTCATATTGGGCATTACAATTTCTAGGGCCCTATTTTAATGATCTGAGCGCATGGTCAGGTGCACTTATGTCCGAATCCACTTGCGCTAGTTTAACGGCGCGCCAGGTGCATGGTCCAAAAGGGTTGAACTTATGCCGCATTCCAGGCAACCCGTAACCCGTGTTTTTCCAACCTTCTACCCGTGAAAGTGCACTGGAACGGCAGTCAAACCCGTGACTTCCCACCCGTGAACTCGTACTAGATCGATGTACTCCCAGTTACGAGATATGACGTCACATAGCCCGCGAAACAACAATGGCAGCCCCTTACAGATGCGGTGTTTATGAAACAAATATACAAAGAAAGTAAAATAAAAGGTATAACAGCTTTTCTTGCCGTATGCGCCATTTTTCTCCCCCGTTTCCCTCAAATAAGCAAGGTAAGCACCTTTGGCGATAGAAATTATTGTAAATGAGCATACACCCCGTAGGGTCCGGCATTCTTTGTTTACATCTAGATACCACACAATTCCTTGTGCTCAGGCAGTTTGGCGTGACTTTGCCTGGAATGCTATAAAGTCGTGAGTGGTGGTTTGAAGTTGTAACTTACGGGCTCAAAAACCTGCCTGGAACGCAGCATTAGTCATGGGTGTGTTTTGGGCATTACATCCATTAAACCAATCAGTGTCATCTCCCATTCCCTTTAAATTTGTGAGCGGGAAGACTGAATGCTTCTCCAGAGAGGAATCCTTTGATTTTTAATTAAAAATGTTTGTGTGCTGCCGCGCGTTCCTGTGTGTAATAAGCAGAGTGTACTCACGATGCGGACCCCCCTATAGGCGCACATTACTAACGTGCCCTTTAACACACCCACACTTTGAGAACCACTGCACTGATTATACATACATGGACTTTTGTTGAAGTGTTGCTCTGCTATTGGCTATCAGGCTGATTGATTTGATTGAGACACTTTTTGACTTTCTCAGTTTGTGTAAATCCACTTGGGGTTCAGAGTATTTATTTTTTTCCCAGATTAATTGCACACATGTCTAGTACAATTATGTGGTTTTGTTTCATTAATACAGTGTATACTTTTTTCTTGATTTACCCGAAAGAATGGAAGTGAAATGTGACAACATGCCCCATAGGTGGGGTACATAAATGGAAACAAAAAAATATCCAAGACAAACTAAAATATTTTGTCAATAAAATACAATTATTAACTTTTTCAAATACAATAATGGCATTTGTTAATAATTAAACATAATTTTTGAGTTTGACAACAAACACACTGCAAAACACAGCTATACAAAAAATTATAATAATGAATAATTTCTGAACATTGACTCTCATTATTCACCCTTTTCTCATGGTTTCTCAAAAGAATTAATAAAAGTATAGAATATAATAGCGTAGTTCTAATAGGGGCTCATTGTAACACCGTAGCCACGTTTACATGTGCACTTTTTTCTCATTCCTATTAAAATCATTCCGATTGAAAGATTTGGTGGACTGTTTACATGAGACATTATCTAAACCGATCTGGTGTTTACATGTGCTGACTTTCAATCGGAATCATTTTGTGACATGCGCACACAGTTTGTCTGTCGCATCAGATTCGTAGCGTTGCCAATTATAATAACTGTGATGTTCATGGATCAATAGTTCTGTGTTGGTCATTTTTATATTTATTTATTTATTTTTCTGTGGGCAGACATGCAGTAGTTGAACTTAATTTCCTATACAATGGCTATTTCAACTGCTGTGAATGATGAATGCGGACTCAAAATGAATTAAATTCATTTATTTTGAAAAACACAAAAATAACAATAAAATGCACCCAAATTATTAATAAAAACATAGGATAACGGTGAAACATGAATGAAAACATTCAAGATGTGCTCAGCATCATTACTAGTACTAAACGCATAGATATTTCAGATGATCAAGGAAAGCTACCATAATCGCAGAGGTATAAATATTAACAAAAGTAATTCAAGTAGACTGTTTGTAATGTTACTTAAACAATTTGAAGCAGTTGTTGAACTTCTTTTATATATGTAACTTACGAGAAGCAGAGAAAAATGTCGACACGTCCTCTCCAGCAGCTTGAAAGTTTCTTGTTGCCATGGCATCTCTCAACGGCCACCAGGACTTATACATTGTTATAAAATGTATTATTTGTAGTCAAGTGTAAGAAACACCTCAGAAAAATACATTCTTTTGTCAGGTGCAGTTGAAGCCCAGGACAAACACTGTCAAGATGAGATTGTGTAGCCAAATAAAAAGTTCAATACCTTAATAATAATTAATAATTACCTTAAAAATAATACAACAATTAACTAATTCATTAAAGTAAAGTAAAGTAAAGTAATCGGATAAGGTCGTTTACATGGTGGAATTTTTCGTTTCATCGGTTTGTGAAAAGGTTAATCCCACCCCTCTTAACCCGATTACAATTTAATTCGGTTTGGGCATTTTTATTTCGATTGAGGTGTTTATATGGAGCATTTTCATCCGGATTGGACTTTTAAACTGATTACAGTGCTCCATGTAAACGCACCTAGTGTTACAACATGCCCCGCGTGCACAACTGGGATTTAAACCCGGCTCGTGTCTTCTGTTAGATCAGCATAAAAGAACGATTTCAACTGTTAAATAACAGACATAAGATTAAAATAATATCAGATTTGTCTTATTTTAAATAAACAAAAAAAGAGATGAAAAATAAACTTAAGTAAAATGGCTTAAGCTATGGTTAAATACATGTTCAGTGATATTTTTAAATTGAAAGATTTTTTCCTGGCATGTGTGGAAAGTTAAACCATATGTGTTACAACTCATCCCCTATGTTTAGGTTAGTGCTGCCACTCTTGTATTCTTGAGAGCAGCCATTACTGACAGATTTTTTTTTTTTTTTTTTTTTTTTTTTTTTACAATACACAATTTGTCTCCCTCTCAGAAGAGGGAAGTCTTGATTTAACCACCAGCTCTTTTTATACGTGTCACCAGTGACTAAATGCGAGCTGCATTAATTCCTGAGTGAAGAGCTTGCTCAAACACGAGGATTATCCAAGAATCCAGAACATATTTTTAATCCATGTACATTTTTAAGGGGATTTCCACTGTTTACCATTTAAAGAATTTGACGCCCATGACAGGCATGCGTTGAGTTATAGTCTCATGCAAGCTCAAGCTGTGGCGGTTACTTAGTTGTTAGATGTTCTTTCATCTTAAAATTAGCTGGAAACCTTTGCAAACTGTTGAATGCATACACATTGGAAACTATTTATTTACTGTAAATACATCACATTCAATGAGAATATCAATTGATGCATGTACAGAATATGTCTTATATTAGTTAAGGCACTTACACACAACAGAAAGCTCTGGTGGAGTTCGTTCATTAGGTTTGTAGTGTAATTTGAGCTGAAGTAATTGTATTGCTATATTTGAATGTCATTAAATCCGCTGTGGAGGATTTGGTCTCTATCTATTCAGTTTAGAATTGTACTTATTATCTAAATGCACTCTTCAAAAGAACTTTATTAGCGTCTGTGGTTCCATGAAAAACATGCAACACCCATTGAAGTGGAACAAAAGGTTCTTTATAATGGAATAAAGCTTCTTCTGATTATTAAATCTCTATGGCATCGCTGCAACTCTTTAAGATAATTGAGACTTTAGTCAGATTGCATAGCAGCAAAAGTTAGTTTTATCTTTTTTGTTATTGTTGCATGAAGAACTTTTGCAAATCCTTGATTTTTTTCTGCATCTTTGACACGCACCATTCTCATTATTAAATCAGATTTTCAGCATTATCTGATGCAGCATGAATGGTAATTTGCAGACGACCTTATTATCAGTAACTAGGGATGTCAATTTACATAAATTCCCATGATCTACCGTCGTTTAAATTAACGATCAATTAATCGATGAATCATTAGCCTTAATACTGCAATGTGCATCTACAGCAGTGTCTAATAGCCAATGGTTGTTCCTCTTAGTCTTAGGTTTTTAGTCTAAAGGAATTGTAAAATGAGTCTGTGATTGATCATTTAATTACTAATTTAATAATCAAATATAAGGAGTAATACTGGGGTGTCACTGGGAGTAATATAAGGGTGTCACCAACACCGCCTCAGATCCGTTATTCAGAACGCGTGTATGCGCTCTTCCTGGAACAACGCGCTGAAAATGCCAACTAGATCCAATGAATTCACAATGATTTATTAAAATAGTGTTCTCATTAATGTTATGTAATATGACAGTCCCAATCAAAGTTTTTATTAGCGGTGCGCGCGCTAAAGCGCTGAATGAACACCGGTACACTGACCCAGATAGCAAAATACACTCGGGCCAGTTCCGGTTTGATTCCCAACTGCCGGAGACTTACCCGGCGGCCCGCTTCCGTCTGCCGCACTCGGGCCGTATGCATGTTTACTCACTGCCCGATTCCGGCCCGAATCAATCGGGCCAGATGCGGCAGCCGTTAACTTGCCGACGCTGCCGCAATCAAGCCGCAATCGGGCCGTCACTAATGCGTACTGCCCGCCAAAGCTGGCCCGATTAATTCTTGCCATGTTATTATGAAATGTCTACCTTTATTAATGTTAATTGAATAACCTATATACCACTTTTGTGTTGATATGACAGCAAATGGATAATGCGATACAAAACGTTTAGGCTATAATAAAACTTTTGAAGAAAATGCAAACATAACTTAAAAACATATTTTTAATCTGAATATTGTTGCAAATGATATAAAAACAAAGGCCAGAAATATGAAGAAACTATATTTATTTAGAAAATTGCACATTTATCAAGAAACAACTTAAAACACAACCGACTGAGCACTGTTCTGTTTCTGCTAATTCTTCAGAATGATGGCAAGTTGTTGCTTGATGACCTCTTGTGCTTTTAAAACTTCAGTCAGCAGGGCTGCAAAAAAACAAAAAACATAAATAAGCGTACATGCACTTGAAGCTTGTTTTTTGTATATTTTTTGTATAGTGTTTTGGTAGGTAGTCAGTTAAATCTTAAATCCCTAGTTGAATTAGGCCTTTAAAAAAAACGTCTCGGTTACGTATGTAACCCTCGTTCCCTGAAGGAGGGAACGGAGACGTACGTCGGAACTGACCGACGAATTGGGATCTGATTTCAGAGACCAATCTACTTCGAGTGTTTTAAAACGAGCCAATGAAGATTGGCATGCGATTCACGCATTCCACGCACCGCCCCGCAGCGCGGGTATAAATAAGGAAGTGGAATGCATGATCATTGCTTTTTTCTGCTGAGGAGCCGAACTCGTGACTCGGCCTCCTAGCGGAAGCACAGCACCTGGCGACGGGACGTACGTCTCCGTTCCCTCCTTCAGGGAACGAGGGTTACATACGTAACCGAGACGTTCCCTTTCAGTCGGTCACGTTCGACGTACGTCGGAACTGACCGACGAATTGGGATCTCTACCAAAACGCCAGGGCGCTGGCCCTTCCAGCGTCCTGCTTGAGCGCACTGGACCGTCTTAGATGGTACGGAAGTCAGGGCTCCAAGCAGGGAGGTCAGTCACTGCTGTTTCTGCAAGACCCACCCAGTGTGACTATTGGATAACGCTGGGAAGCGTGCCCGTCTTGGAGACGGTACGCTGCGGAGCCACGTCCTTCAGTAGAAGGCTTGGTGGCGGAAACACATAAGGACTAACCTGGCAGGGTAGTGCAACATATGGCAGTCTCTGGGGTGGTTCCAGCCTGGTTCCAGGGGGGAAAGAACACGCCCAGAGACGACAGAGCGGGCTCTGTCAAGGTGAAAGACACGGGGCTAGCCAAGTAGGGTAGCAGGTACCGTGGAAGAATACACATATGGGGTAGCCGTTAGGGGACCGCTACATATGGAACCCAGCCTACACACACGTTACACAAGCATACGGGTGCAGGCCTGGCGTCAGACGGCCGCAACGTCTGGCACCGCAGGGGGTGACGGAGGAGCTCGACAGGGTTAGCCGTTTCCGGGGAACACAACTGGAGAAAATGGACGCACGTATCCGGCCCAGAGGGCGGGAGTGGCGTTGCAAGCCGACACTTAGAACGGGCACTTAGCGCTACTGGCCCCTGGGGGCGAGGATGCGGGAAGATACCGGCTCTACACGGAGGCTATAGAATCTAGCGAACGTGTTAGGTGTCGCCCAGCCCGCAGCTCTACAAATATCTGTCAGCGAGGCACCTTGAGCCAGCGCCCAGGATGAAGCAACACTCCTTGTTGAGTGTGCTCGCACCCCGAACGGGCAAGGTATGTCTTGGGACTGGTAACCCAAGACGATGGCATCCACTATCCAGTGGGCCAACCTCTGCTTGGAGACAGCCTTTCCCTTCTGCTGGCCTCCGTAACAGACGAAGAGTTGCTCTGAGGTCCGAAAGCTTTGAGTCCGGTCAACGTAAGCGCGAAGAGCGCGGACGGGACATAACAAAGCCAGGGCTGGGTCTGCCTCCTCCGAAGGCAGCGCTTGCAGGTTCACTACCTGGTCCCGGAAGGGAGTGGTAGGAACCTTGGGCACATATCCAGGCCGGGGTCTCAGGACAATGTGAGAGTTGTCCGGCCCGAATTCTAGGCACGATTCGTTGACCGAAAGTGCATGCAGGTCCCCTACCCTCTTAATCGAGGCCAATGCCGTCAGAAGCACTGTCTCATTGACAGGATTTTAAGCTCCACAGACTGCAAAGGCTCAAAGGGAGGGCTCTGAAGTGCCCTGAGCACTAGAGCCAAGTCCCAAGAGGGTAACGAGTTTGGACGAGGAGGATTTAGCCTCCTCGCACCTCTGAGGAACCTGACGATTAGGTCGTGCTTCCCTAAGGACTTACCTTCGACTGCATCGTGATACGCCGCTATTGAAGCGACGTACACTTTGAGGGTGGAGGGAGACAGCCTTCGCTCCAGCCCATCTTGCAGAAAAGAAAGCACGACGCCAACCGAACACCTTCGGGGGTCTTCCCGGTGGGAAGAGCACCATTCAACGAACAGGTTCCACTTCAACGCGTAGAGGCGCCTCGTAGAGGGGGCTCTAGCAGAAGAGATGGTGTCCACCACTGCCTGTGGTAGACCACCTAGAACCTCCGCGTCCCGTCCAGGGACCAGACATGGAGTTTCCAGAGGTCTGGACGCGGGTGCCATAGAGTGCCCCGTCCCTGAGAAAGAAGGTCCTTCCTCAGGGGAATCGGCCAGGGAGGGGCTGTCGCGAGGAGAGTAGTTCTGGGAACCAGGTCCGGTTGGGCCAATAGGGCGCAACTAACAAGACCTGCTCCTCGTCCTCCCTGACCTTGCACAGGGTCTGTGCAAGAAGGCTCACTGGGGGAAACGCATATTTGCGCAGGTCCCGGGGCCAGCTGTGCGCCAGTGCATCCGTGCCGAGGGTGCCCACGGTCAGGGAATAGTACCACCGGCAATGGGTCGAGTCCGAGAGGCAACAGGTCTACCTGTGCGGCTCCGAAGAGGTCCCATATCAGCTGGACCGCCTGGGGATGGAGTCGCCACTCTCCCGGAGGTGCAGGCTGCCGTGAGAGCTCGTAGGCTGTCCGGTTGAGCGCACCTGGGACATGAATGGCCCGAAGCGACCTCAGATGCTTCTGACTCCAAAGGAGGAGGTGGCGGGCGAGTTGGAGCATGCAACGGGAGCGTAGACCACCCTGGCGGTTGATGTACGCAACGGCTGCAGTGCTGTCCGTACGGACCAGTACATGCTTGCCACGTAGCGGCCCCTTGAGGCGGCGCAGTGCCAAGTGTACCGCTAACAACTCGAGGCAATTGATATGCCAATGCAATTGAGGTCCCGTCCAAAGACCTGCAACTGCATGCCCGTTGTACGTGGCCCCCCAGCCCGTGGAGGAGGCATCCGTGAAGAGCACAGAATGCCTGGACACTTGTTCTAAGGGCACACCGGCCCAGAGAAACGAAGCGTCGTTCCACGGGCTGAAGGTTCGGCGGCAGTAAGGAGTCACTGGGACCCGGTACTGGCCGCTCTGCCACGCCCACCTCGGGACTCGGCCATGGAGCCAGTATTGAAGCGGTCTCATATGAAGCAATCCGAGCGGCGTTACCGCGGCTGCAGATGCCATATGCCCCAGGAGCCTCTGAAAAGATTTCAGTGGGACCGCTGTCCTGCTCTTGAACGAATTCAAGCAGTTCAACACCGACTGGACCCGCTCTTCCGTAAGGCGCGCAGTCTGGCTGACCGAATCCAGCTCCATACCGAGATAAGAGATCCTCTGTGTGGGACAGAGTTTGCTCTTCTCTCGGTCGACCCGAAGGCCCAACAGGCTGAGGTGACTGAGCACCATGTCCCTGTGTTCGCACAACTGCTCCCGAGACTGGGCGAGGATGAGCCAGTCGTCGAGATAGTTGAGGATGTGAACGCCGCGTTCTCTGAGCGGAACAATGGCTGCCTCTGCGACTTCCGTGAAGACGCGAGGCGACAGGGACAGCCCGAAGGGCAGGATCTGTACTGATATGCCTTCCCCTCGAACACAAATCGTAGGAACGGTCTGTGTCGAGGAAGGAAGAGACATGAAAGTACACATCCTTCAGGTCGATTGCTGCGAACCAATCTTGGGGACGGATGCATTTGAAAATGCGTTTCTGCGTTAGCGTCCGGAACGGGAGCTTGTGCAGGGCCCGATTCAGGATACGCAGGTCCAAGATTGGCTGTAACCCACCACCTTTCTTGGGTACAATGAAGTAGGGGCTGTAGAGCCCCATCTTCATATCGGCTGGAGGAACCGGCTCGACCGCGTCCTTCGCCAGTAGGACATCGATCTCTGACCGCAAGACCTGAGCATCGCTGCTTCGCACGGAGGCGAAGAGGATGCCCTTGTACTTGGGAGGCCGGTGAGCGAACTGAATTGCGTAGCCGAGTCTGATGATACGGATGAGCCAGCGAGACGGCCTGGGGAGCTGTAGCCAAGCCCCCAGAGACCGCACAAGCGGGACCAACAGCACCACAGACGTACCCGGGGTGGGGCAGCGAGGCGGAATAGACAGACCCGACTCGGGAGGCCCGGAGGCGGCCCGGAGTGTTGTCTGAGAATTCCAGGGTGGGACAGAGTGTGGGTGAGAAGGCCCGGGGGCGTTCTCGGTGCCCACACTGCTGCCCCGTGGCGGGGGGAGGGGAGGAAAGGAGTGAGAAGGCCCGGAGGCGTCGCACACTGCCAACCTGGCCCTCTTGGGGCCCAGGGAGAGAGGAAACTGCTCTGAATGTGGGTACCGCTGGACTCCGGAGAGCCAGCGGCAGAGAAAGACACCAGTCGGGGCCCCCCGGTCCTCCTCCGGGGGGGTGGGGGAGGGGTGCGGACACCCACTCCCTCAGAGCAGCTCCTGTTCTCCCTGGGCTGCCCGTCTCAGGGCCGCTTGCCCTTACGCTTGCTTGTAGACTAGCAAAGCCCTGAGCGGGTTGGGCACCTCCCTTACGTCCGGCACCCCGCCGCCTGGATTTTGCAGGGGTGGAGGTGGACGCAGGAGGGTGCCCTCGGCGACAAGCAGGTAGAGGCGCCCTTTCGAATTAGGATGGCTTTTTTTTTTTTTTTTTTAAACCGCCTCTGTCTGCTTCTAGGCCATCGAGAACTGCTGGGCAGAGTTCTCGACGGCATCGCCGAGGGGGCCAGCCTGACAGACAGGGGCAATGAGGAACCGAACTTAGTCGGACTCACGCATATCTGCCAGGTTTAGCCCCAGGTTCCTGGACCACTAGTGTGGACATCGCCTGACCCAGGGAGCGTGCAGTGACTTCCGTCGCCCGGAGGGCGAGGTCCACCGCCGCACGCAGTTCCTGCATAACCCCTGGGTCGGGACTACCCTCGTGCATGCAGGACAGAGGGTAGTGAGAGAGGGAAAAATTTATACAGATTTTGGCCCTTTTGGTGTTCCATATTTTGACACCAAATAGTTCCAACTGCTAATTTTTCCAATGCCCATCCGGGGAAAAAAGGCACGGGGGTAGGCAAGGCGATTTTACGCGTTGCTCTACGCCTCAGCCACCCGGGAAAGCATGGCTGTCAACTCTGAATCTGATTCAGCAAGAGCACACACTATTATAGAGGAAACTCAGCATCATCATTTCCAGCGCATAACAGCCCTCTCTCCGATGTAGCAATTGACATCTGTCCTCTGCCAGAGCCCCAAATGAAACACTAGGTCCTCTTGTTTTTTAAAAGGACCAGCAATCCCATCTGTAGGCTGCCAGCAGGCATGTGAGACAGTGAATGTGGCCGTCACACTCGACGGCACACGGCGCGCTGAACGTTCAAGCCTTATGAAAGGCAAGACGAACACCGCACCGACGTGGTTATGTTCTCATGAGAGAACATGAACCACCCACAAACACAGTCTCAGCATGCTGTGATGCGATAGAGGAGTGGGGGCCCACGGAGACGTACCCGGTGGGGAAGCACCACTTAAATCCTCAGGCCACCAAAGCTTATTAACCAAAGTAGTTCTTTTCTGCTTTTGCAAGAAAAAGAAACTAAATCGGGGAATAGGCAAAGGGACTCAACCCCGTTTGAGGCATCATAGTCTTAACCGCGCATCTCTAGCGCCGAGTGACGCGCTGGGTTGCCGTGGCAACCCCCGCTGTCAGCCGGCGCCCGACGGCACACGGCGCGCTGAACACTCAAGCCCTTACGAGAAAGGCTTGAGACGAACAACGCGTCGACGTGACCATGCTCTCCTGAGAGAGCATGGATCACCCACGAACCAATCTCACATGTTATATGTGAGAGAGATCGTGGCCGTCAAATGAGGACAGGAAACAACCGCATCCAGAAACACACGGTTTGAATGACATCTTGAAAAAGACGCAGGGTCAAACCGTGTTGCTCTTTTAGAAAGGAAACTGCTCTTTTTATGTGCTGAAGCACTCAGGGAGATGACCGCGGCACCACACAGTACAATAGTGCAAGCCTGTGTGTGCACTCAAAACGGAAACGCCCAGCGAACCAACACTTTGATGTCCGTTGAAGCAGCCACTCGCTGAACGCGCCGTCACACCCGCACTGGAAGCAGCAGTCATTCCTCTCACGAGACTCGTTTACACTCTTCGTAGAAACAGGAAACATTCACTGTTCGGCTCCGAAGTAGAAAGCAATGATCATGCATTCCACTTCCTTATTTATACCCGCGCTGCGGGGCGGTGCGTGGAATGCGTGAATCGCATGCCAATCTTCATTGGCTCGTTTTAAAACACTCGAAGTAGATTGGTCTCTGAAATCAGATCCCAATTCGTCGGTCAGTTCCGACGTACGTCGAACGTGACCGACTGAAAGGGAAATGAAGTTCATGCTTACAAACACATGATGAACTGCAACATGTTCTGTCTCCATCTCCAACTGCACTGGTACATGGACAGACATTATTCCTAGAGGTGGTAGGACTTGCAATACCATCTGTGTGTCTGGATGGAGTTCTCAGAGGTTCTACCATAATGCGTGGTGGTGACGGCATTTGGGGTGCTGCAAAAACTTCTGAATGATCCTCTATTCTGACAGTTTTTTCCAGTCTCTTGCTTGCAAAGTAATTATCTTCATCATCCTCACTAGAGTGGTTTCTTTTATTTCCCCTGATCGTATACATGAGGGAAAAAAACAACGTTAAAATAGTGCTGTAGCTAAACTTGCAGATTATAATATATCAATGCAATATATGTACAATTTACATATAAAACAGTTAACCCAAAATGAAAGTTCTGTAATCATCTATTCCCTCATTCTGTTGTCGCTAACAGACTTTTCATTTTGGGGTTAACTACACCGTTTATATGAAAAACACCTGTGGTAAAAATAAATGCTTAAAATACAAACAAACCTGTTCTTTCTTTTTGTGTATGCTGGACGATCATCATCATCATCATCATCATCATCATCATCTTCTGTCTGCAAATCAGACATCAGAGTTGCTTGCGGAAGTTTGAGCCGAGCTTCCTGATACGTGTCTATAAAACATACATGGTGGTTAACCTCCCCAAAAATTTAACAATCATGAAATATTGTCACAGTTTTCTTAATATGTTAGTACCTGTGGTGTGAATAATTCGCACCCTGAAGGCAGACCAAGTACGATTAGGAGATTCATGGAGTGTTACAGCCTTCTGGATCTTAGCCACAGATTTGTAAGTCGGCCAAGCACAGGTACCATTCTGCACCCATGAAGATGGCACAACTTCCACTTCAGATGACTCGATGAACTCCACAATATGGAACATTTTCCCCAAAAATCTTCAAAAAAACAAAACAAAAAAGAGCAATTTGTTGCATTTTACACATTAGTACACAATTTTTTACACATTACACAATCATTTACACAATAATAATCAAGTCGAGCTGTCATTCCGCTTATTATTGCACAATAATCCTTCTATTTTCAAAAATACTGTTATGTTACACTCCACAAGCCTGTACCTGAATTTGAGATTTAGGTGAATTATGTTTAAATATATCTATGCTACATTACAAACCTAAGACCAACACACAGTTGACTGTTGTTGTTGTCAATTTAAATGCAGTAAAGGTAGACAGGCAAACTTGGTTTGAAAAGGAAGTATGACATTTTTTAAGTGTCTCATCAATTTTGGCACATTTAAATTCTTTAGAAAGATCAGATACGAGATAATCTCCAAGCCTGCAAGAATCAATTGGGTAGTCATAAAATATACGAACGGACTCAAACTCAGCATATACGATATAAGCATCATTGTTCTGAATATAGATGTTCTGTACCAACCCAATATTGGTACCAATTCTGACACAGTTATCGCCTTTTGAAATTTTTTGACAAAAATCATGGAAATATATTTATTTATACTGTCTCACTTCTCCATTAACAAACTGCAAAATAGGACCATCACAATGCTCTTTTCGCACATAACTTTTGGAAGGGTCGATCTTAGAACCACTACTAGATATTTCAGATATCCTGCGTACAATCTGGGCAACAGGATGACATGGTCGACTGTACACATTTACCACATGACGAATAACCTGTATGAGATTTAACTCCCTTAACATATGCACGAGCAGGTGCATCACAAACTACAGAACTAATTTTTAGGAGTAGTTCCTTTTCTCTGAAAATAAAGCCTGACCGCAGGACCTTAACTTCGTCAATTAAGCTTTTTAAATACTCTGCCAGTATTTTTGGTTTTGAAATGCCACCAAATATTGCTATTAGAAAAGGCTTTTTGGCTATGCCTTGTAATAAGCCTAAAATAGGCCACAGTTGCATATTTGAACTCTTGTGCAACGGAATGCCATCAAAATTCAACTGCAATCTCAGTGTATGTCTGTTTGGTAACTGGGGCAATATTTTTTCAAGAATTCCAGACAATGCATTAAGAATACCAAAATAATAGAAAGAGCCTCCTGCTACTTGTTCTATCCTATATATTGTGTTAGTCTTAAGCTGTGTTTGAGCATCTTTTGGAAGGCTGGGATGCATACTACGCAAGACTGACAGAAGAGCTGTTAATGCAACCATTGTGATTCTGAAGTCTATAGCCCAGTCAGTTAGAGCGTTTCTAAAAGCTTCATCAGGACTTTCCTCAAAATAGTCATCACTATTCTCAGAATCACTTACAGAGTCTTCCGACATCACTGCATCATAAACATCTAAATTAACAGAGTCTTCTGACACCACCACATCAATATTGTCAAAGTCATTATCTTCAGAGGATTCATTTTTACTAGTGTACATCTGTTGATTGTGAGGAGTGTCATCACTAGCCTTAGAGTTAGGAGTTTGCAAAGACTTTAGAATCTGAGCAACACTTGCCCTCGCCTTTTTTTGAATGTTAGAATTCACAGTATAAAACTCATAGTTTTCAGACATGACTTACACAGGATGGCCTCTTCTGTGCTGAGCTTGGCAACTTCACTGATCTTGTTGTGGTCTGTCAAAAAAAGCAAAAAGCACACAAACAATGTTTAATTTTGTTACATTTACAAATACATTTATAGAGATCAGAAAACAGCAGAAATCAACTAAATTACATCTTTACATACATTACAGACATACACTTTTTACACTTAAAGAGCCAGAAGAAAGATCAGTACCAGCAGTTCATGGCTTGCAATAGCCCATTAACACCTCAGACAATATCATTCCTATTCACATGTTCATTATAAAACACTGACATTACTCTTTTGTCTTTGTGCAGATCAACTGATGTGCTGTAAATTGCCCAAAATGTGTACTTTTGTTTTCTTTATACCTACATTTGCATCTTTTTATACGTAAACCAGGATCTGTTCTACAGATATTTTCAGGACTGTTAACAGAGGCCAATAAACCAACCAATTGACACCAACGTAAAACTATAACTAAATGAAAATGGATAAGTGTTTGGAACCCATTTAAAACAGTCTGTACAACATACAATGAAAATTACAATGTTACTGTTTAACATTATGACGTACTATTTTAAAACATTATTCACAGAGTCAAAATTCTACTGTATACTAATAATGAACTGCACTTGTACAGCATTTATTAATCTTAGTTAATATAATAATTTCAACATTTACTAAAGCATTATTCAAAACAAAAGTTTTGTTAATATCAGTTAATGCAATGTGAAGTAACATGAACAAATAATGAACAGCTGTATTTTTTATTAACTAACGTTAGCAAAGATTAACAAATGTATTGCTCATTGTTAGTTAATATATTAAGTAATGTTAACAAATGAACCTTATTGTAAAGTGTTACCAAATAACGACCTAAAAATACTTTTAAGTTAAACACAGTTACAATTTAACAGTGTGAATAATGTTTTAAAATAGCAAGAATCATAGTGTCAACACTCTACCGTATTTCCTTTAAGTTAGCTCAGAAATACAACATTTACGGCTTTTACTAGTGTTGTTAACAGAGCCATATAGTATATGGACTATTTTATTACTTCAAATAATTTGTTCAGCATGGTTTCTTAAAATAATATATACTTGACCTAAACTAAACTAAATTTAGCATTCACAATGTTTTAAAATAGCAAGTCAGTATCAACAGTATATCAAGTAGCAAAAACCTTACCTTTGCGATTGAAATCCAACGTGGAAATGTTGTCAAACTGTTGTGAAACCGAATCTCTTAGCATCACCTTTTATTGTCCATTCAATGACCGTCATCCAATCAGCTACGGCTACGGAAATGCGTCATTGTTACGCAAGATTTGAATTTGCCGAAGCTCAGCTAAATGCTGTAGGCCTATACTATAACTTGAATAAATATTTATATTAAATAAATGGGTAATAACACAAGCTGTTAGAATATAATATGGCACTTACCGAGTTCGTTTTAAAGCCGTCATTGAGAGAAAACAACAACAACAACAAATCACTGAATGGCAACCGTTTTATCTGCATATGGCCCATCGGAACAATTTTCAAAACAAATTTTCAAAGAACATTTTTAATTAATGAGCACTGCTATCACTTTTTAGGTTGATTTAGGTCGTGGTCATCGAATTCCCATGCAAGAAAGTCGTGCTAGCAGCTGCAACAGTTATGGGGTTAGCTGCAGTCCCACGCGTGCTGTTAACGTCTGTAACATTAGTCCTTTTCAGAGTGTCTGCTTCATAGAATACTCGGAAAATAAAGCGCATCGATGTTTTCCAATTTTTTCTTACCATATTCGTATTTTGTGGTATATAATCCATTGTTTTGTTTTCGTCCAAACACAACCCCAATCGCCACAGTTGAGACCCCTCCCACTACTGTAAGTGACGATGAACGAGTCACCTGAGATCACGTGCATAATTTAGCACGTTTAAAAAGCATTACACCGTAAAGAATGACCTGCATGCTTTATTACAACTAAATAGATTTGATCCTTCTGTGCAAAACGATCACTGTTATTATCATTTTGATTAAGTTTTACCTTAGATATTTTGATTTGTACAAATTCATGACATTAAATGAGCAGCTAACACATTATCAGATACTGTCAGGAAATTAAGTAAATTTTAAAACAATTTTATGTTAATTATTGCTTCATTATGTAACCATCAGTGATTGAACATAAGCCGAGTCATTGACAGAAGTGGCCCAGATCTCTATAGCCAGAATCGGGCCAGTTACAGTGAACCGCAATCGGGCCAGTGCTTTACAGCCGTAACAAAACTGCATGTGCCAGAGCGAGCTGCGGGCCAGAATCGGCCCGGTAAACACACGCCGATGCCGAGTCAGAGCCGCAGGCGCCGCGGGGCAGCCGAGCTCGGGCCGATTACTACATGCTATCTGGGGAAGCTCTTTGCTAACGTGTTATTTAACTCAATGAAACGCATCCTATATGAGACATGATCAGATATATACAAAATATAAATAATATTATAAATGATATCTGCACAAAATGATGCAAATGCACAAGTGAACTTGAGTTAAGTATTTCAGAAATGAATTAAACTATTCAGAATGCGTGACTCATGTTGTGCATGCGCTCTTCCTGGAGCAACGCGATTAAACAGCCAACTAAACCAAATAATTCACAATGTTTTATTACAATATTGTTATTTGTATAATGTTATTTAATATGGCAGTCCCAATCATAGTCATTATTAGTTGTGCAGTTCTGTTTGAGCTGCGCACTGAACTACTGCCTTAATTACTAACCAAATACATGATTTATGAGATAAACCATATATATATATATATAGGCCTACACAAAATAAACACAACATTAAAACTTACATTTGCACAAAACAAAAGGCTGTGAATGCACACGCACACTTAGTCATGATGAAGGTGTAACAGCTGTAAAATGGTCGTAAACCGAACTCCAGCGCGCTTAATTTTTCCTTGTGTCTGTTTCGCTTTTGAGCAGCACGCACACACATGACCTCCCTTAATCGATGATCGATACGTTTTAGCGACAGTTAATCGATCATCGATTAATCGTCAACATGCCTATCAGTACATTAATGTTAGTGTAACCCCTCCCATTCAAACCGCCCGCTCCAAGCTGGACTCGAACTCGGGTCTGCCGGCATGAGAGTCAGACGCTATAACAAGGAAGCTAAAGGCTGCAACCTCTAGCTTCAGTCGCTAGAGCGTCTCTTGATATCAGAGGAGTGAGGTTTACTCGCACAGCACCTACTAGCTGGCCTCCATTACACACACACCCTAAACCTCATTCCCATCCGGGTCACGACACCAATGTAACCCCTCCTGTTCGAGCCGCCCGCTCCAAGCGGGACTCAAACCCAGGTCTGCCGGCATGAGAGTCAGATGCTCTAACAAGGGTCTGCCGGCATGAGAGTCAGATGCTCTAACAAGGAGGCTAAAGGCTGCAACCCCTAGCTTCAGGCACTAGAGTGTCTCTTGAGATCAGAGGAGTGAGGTTTACCCACATAGCACCTACAAGCTGGCCTCCGTTACACACACACCCCTAAACCTCACTCCCATCTGGGTCACGACACCAATGTAACCCCACCCGTTTGAACCACCCCGCTCCAAGCAGGACTCGAACCCAGGTCCGCCGGCATGAGAGTCAGACGCTCTAACTAGGAGGCTAACGGCTGCAACCCCTAGCATCAGTCGCTAGAGCGTCTCTTGAGATCAGAGGATGAGTGAGGTTTTCTCGCATGACTACTAGCTGGCCTCCGTTACATTAGCATAAACATATTTTTAGTCAAGTCAGAATTACTTTCTGCGGTAATTGACTGAATGCAGAATCCCCTCGGTTTCTCACATTTAATGATATTTTATTATATTTCTGACCTTTTGCACCTTGATGAGAGTGCTGTTAGTGCATTGAAAGGGATTAGCATTTTTGCATTCATTAAACTAAATATGCCGCTCGCAACTCCGCTATGATCTCTCACATTTTATGATTAAATGTTTGTCTTCTGTTTATTACCAAAGCATGACTAAAGTGTCTTCTGCTTGCCTGGTTTAACAACCCCCCTATATCACCAAGAACACTCGAAAATCTATATTTCATGTTACCCAAGTGCAATCCTTCTGAAAGATAATCATTTTACATTAGATATGCTTACAAGTCTTCATATTAACTCATCTACATGCTGCTAATTTAGGATGAGTAACTATATTTGACTGCATTGTGAACGTGTTCTGTCTGCACTGCAGTCACTGCATATGACTGAATCCAAAGGTACTACATTATGCCAAGCCTTGTTAAACAGCAAAATATTGATTATAACCTGGAGTTAATTAGTTATGGACTTACTGTGCCAAGCATCTGTTGTTTTGGTTCTCTGTAAGAACATTTCATAAATTACTTCTTTCAATGGAATTGTTCACCCAAAAATTAAATATCTGTCTTCATTTACTCACCCTTATGTTGGTCCGACTTTATTATTGAGAAATCTTTCATAAAAGATGAAATGGGATGAAAGAATGTCCAAGTGGATGCTGAGAGTGAATGATGACAAACTGGTCATTTTTGGGCAAACTTTCTTTTACCATCAGTGTAAATTGCCATTTTACTTGTAAAAGAAGTTGGTAACAATTTATTTTACAGTGTCCTTGTTTCATATGTTACATATACTTACTGTAGTAATAACAGCATATTGTGCATAATTACATGCGACTAATTCTAACCGTATCCTAAGTACATTGTTTTACTCAGTACTTAAATGTATGATTATACTGTAAAAAGAAAATCTTAAAATGAAGGGTTACTCACAGTGTGATTACATATTTAAGTACTGAGTAATAACGTACTTACTATAGGGTTTAGTTGCATGTAATTATGCATAATTTACTGCTAATACAGTAAGTACATGTAACATATGTAACAAGGACACTGTAAAATAAAGTATTACCAAATAAAGTTAAATTTTGACCTAATGGCTAATTGAATATTGATTAACATTATAAAGGGAAAGTCGTTTCAGATTTTGAATAAAAATTACAAACTCAAAAGCTGTGTCCGAAATTGCATACTAAGTAATCATGAATAAGTAATTATGTCGCATCCGCTAAAAAGTATGTTGTATTTAATATGAGCTTGTGTAGTATGAATGAATTTCGGATACTACATTTACTACATCAGCTAAGGTGCTTCACTGTCATTCATTAATCCTCTCCCGTGTGCACACTTCACAATCTCGTTAGAAGTAGTATGTCACCCAGGCGATTTTTGCCTTTTTTTTTTGAGTACTGTGAATTCAGACATACTACTCTTGTCACATACTGTTTTTTGCCTACTAAATAGTATGCAGCCAAACACTTTCTCTTGAAGTGCCTTTTACTGATAAATCTTTTGCAATAAGACCAGCAACATGCATTAGTAAAATAAACGGTCAATTTGAATTCCATGTTGACTTGCACTTCAGAAAAAGGAAGATTACGCAATGAAGCTGTACTCATAATTAAATGTCTTTTGAGATGTTCCTTTTCTCTTGGTATCATGCAACAATATGAAATATTAAAACTGCTTGTGCATTTCATCTTTTCACAGGAGATTCAACATGGCCGCTGCTGTCGTCTTACACGTTTGTTGCATCCGGGCTTGAACGCGTCTGCGTTCTTCCTCGAGTGCTCTTAGAGTGCATGATGTAAATGCATTTCGACTGCCTTTCCAAGATGAACGACTGAAATATGAACCTCATTCAAGCTTTCTGGACCTCCGGTCCGACGTCTGATTAAATCAAGCCCCTCAAACGACCATCAGAGGGGGGGAATAAGGAGTAGAGGTGGCTGCTGGTTGGTGGTGGTGGAGGACGTGGAGGTGGAGGAGGAGGGGGATTTGGAAACCATCTATATCCTTTGGAATATACCATTTGTGGAATATCACTGTGTATTTGGAATATTGCAGAACTTTGGGAGTTTCGCTGTAGTTTCTGGAATCATTTCGGAATATTAGGAATTTCGCTCCTGTTCGCAGTCATGAAGGTGAACCCGAGCTCTTGTTTGTGTCCTGTACTTTTGTGCCTGTGTTTTCTGGAGAGGGGTTATGAGGCGAGCCATTACGGCCAGGCCAAAGTCATTTCCAGGAGCCACAATGCAACTCAAAACCACAACCAGACTAAGGACGGGGAAACAGAGGTCCACCATCGGCCCAAGCGGGGATGGATATGGAACCAATTCTTTGTCTTAGAGGAGCACATTGGTTCAGATGCACAATATGTAGGAAAGGTAAGCAGAGGTTTCCTCTGGAAAATGTTCAGTTCCCTTATTTTGTAATTGTTACCACCGACAACATGTAACACAGAAAGTCTTTCAGTCCTACTGTCCCTGCTGGAAATATATATACACTTAGTCTTAGCCAGAATAAGTTAATCTACCTTATCTATTTATGTATTTGTTTGTTTATTTATTTTAATGGAATTAATCAGAGAAAAGAGAATCTGTGCAGTTTAATTTCCATTGTTGTTTTTAATATATAATAGTCTTTAGGTTACGTCACAGCCATGAATAATGAGTGCAGGATGATATAGAAAACAGCTAAAACCAGCCTAAGCTGGTGTCCGTTAACTTGTCTTCTAGCCTGCTCATAGCTGGTTTAGCAGGCTGGTTTTACAGGGGTTTTGGCCACGTCTTCAAATGGTCACCAGCTTGGCCAGGTTGACAGACCAGCCTGACCATCCTAAACCAGCTACATCCAGTTTAAACCAGCTAAAACCAGTTACTTTTTCAGCAGAGTCTTTGGTTTGTTTTGCTGAAAGGGAAGGACTTTAAATGAGTTTATCTGCTAAAAGGTATGTTGGTCAACTTTCAGAGTATACTAGCAAATAGATGACCTAATAAACAAATCTAAAGACGAATCTAGACAAATCTAATAAACAAGGCAACCATACTTGATTTTGGTGGTCTTAGCTGAAGTAAGGTTGTTAGGTTTCCCAGCCTGAACAGCTGTGCTGAGCGGTCTATAACCCCTTTAGAACCATATAGAAAACCAAATAGACCATTTTGGCTGCCTTTAAGACCAGCAGATGCATTGTGCTTCTTGTTATTGGTGTCATTTTTAACAGGGATAACAGAGATTTAACAGCAGTCTAGATAATGTTGAAACATTTTAGACCCTCATGAACAACATAAATTTGTAAATCAAGCAAGTGACCTTTTGCTCTTTCTCTGACCTTATTCCATCACTTGTCTGTACCCGCTGGCCCTGATCGATAACATCTTTGCATGGAGTTAGCTTAGCACAGCAAAACAGCAGCTCAGAACTGCAGCTTGACTTATTGGTTCGTGTTTGAGATTTGACAGCCTTCATCATTTTGGCTAGAAGTCATGCCGGTTCTCCCGTGTTTGCCTCATGGGCTTGTCGATCTTGTGAAACATGAATTTTGTGTCCGTGCCAAATAGCAAATAGGGTCATGAATCTATTAGCATTAGCAAGTCAGTCTGGAATCAGCATGGAAACTTTTGCAGTGGCCATATTTGTGTCTTTTACTAGATGAATGGTATAGGCTACTTTATGTAATTATTTTATTTTCATACTTTGACCACTTTATGCGGATGATGCGTATAAGGCATTCCTCTTCAGCATTCCTCCTTTTAATTTTGCTTTCATAGTAAGTTAAACACTAATAATACATACCACAATGTTTTTTATATTTACTGTACATGTCATGTTAATTACTAATATTTCCATCCAAAATGTCAATTGAATTATTAGAGTAATAATGTGAAACAAAACATAATGTGGAAAATAGACTTTACTGTCCTCAGTGAAAAATGTATATTCTGATTTCATTTTAAGTTACAATTTTACATTTTTACATTGCTTATACACTCACCTAAAGGATTATTAGGAACACCACACTAATACTGTGTTTGACCCCCTTTCACCTTCAGAACTGCCTTAATTCTACGTGGCATTGATTCAACAAGGTGCTGAAAGCATTCTTTAGAAATGTTGGCCCATATTGATTGGAGAGCATCTTGCAGTTGATGGAGATTTGTGGGATGCACATCCAGGGCAAGAAGCTCCCATTCCACCACATCCCAAAGATGCTCTATTGGGTTGAGATCTGGTGACTGTGGGGGCCATTTTAGTACAGTGAACTCATCGTCATGTTCAAGAAACCAATTTGAAATGATTCAAGCTTTGTGACATGGTGCATTATCTTGCTGGAAGTAGCCATCAGAGGATGGGTACATGGTGGTCATAAAGGGATGGACATGGTCAGAAACAATGCTCAGGTAGGCCGTGGCATTTAAACGATGCCTAATTGGCACTAAGAATACATCCCCCACACCATTACACCACCACCACCAGCCTGCACAGTGGTAACAAGGCATGATGGATCAATGTTCTCATTCTGTTTACGCCAAATTCTGACTCTACCATCTGAATGTCTCAACAGAAAATGAGACTCATCAGACCAGGCAACATTTTTCCAGTCTTCAACTGTCCAATTTTGGTGAGCTTGTGCAAATTCTAGCCTCTTTTTTCCTATTTGTAGTGGAGATGAGTGGTACCCGGTGGGGTCTTCTGCTGTTGTAGCCCATTCACCTCAAGGTTGTGCGTGTTGTGGCTTCACAAATGCTTTGCTGCATACCTCGGTTGTAACAAGTGGTTATTTCAGTCAAAGTTGCTCTTCTATCAGCTTGAATCAGTCGGCCCATTCTCCTCTGACCTCTAGCATCAACAAGGCATTTTCGCCCACAGGACTGCCGCATACTGGATGTTTTTCCCTTTTCACACCATTCTTTGTAAACCCTAGAAATGGTTGTGCGTGAAAATCCCAGTAACTGAGCAGATTGTGAAATACTCAGACCAGCCCGTCTGGCACCAACAACCATACCACGCTCAAAATTGGTTAAATCACCTTTCTTTCCCATTCTGACATTCAGTTTGGAGTTCAGGAGATTGTCTTGACCAGGACCACACCCCTAAATGCATTGAAGCAACTGCCATGTGATTGGTTGATTAGATAATTGCATTAATGAGAAATTGAACAGGTGTTCCTAATAATCCTTTAGGTTAGTGTATTATACTTGTACTATTTTACATTGTATTATTGTTATATATTTTTAATTGGTTTGTCACACTGCAGAACTATTGAAATGCACTAGGGGGAAAAACCAATTGCAACATATACACTGTCCCATATACAAATACATACATACATGTGGTCAGAATTATTGGCACCCCTGGTTAATATGATCAAAGATGGCTGTAAAAAGAAATCTGCAATGTTTATCCTTTTGATCTTGTATTTATAAATGTGCAAAAATCGAACCTTTCATTGAAGCAAAATAATTGAAAGTGCTTTTCTCCAAAACACGTTGGCTATAATTATTGGCACCCTTTTATTAAATACTTTTTGCAACCTCCTTTTGCCAAGATAACAGCTCTGAGTTTTCTTCTATAATGCCTGATGAGTTTGGAGAACACCTGACAAGAGATCAGAGTCCATTCATCCATACAGAATCTCTCTAGCCTGACGTCGTCATACTCAATTCTAGTCAGAATTTGAGTCTGATACTGCTCCGTTGGGCTGTGATTATGGGGCGTGTTTCAACCGAACCAGGAAAGACCTCAATTGGATAGACCTACAACCAATCAGAGCAACGGAGCGACGCATAACGTTAGTTGTCAAATGTCAACAGAACTCGTTGCCAAGTCCGCGGGTTGAAGTGACCCCAATTATGTGATATACAGACCCAGGAATGCGAATTTTATGCCAAAATAACACATATTTTACCCCCCAAATGCCTTTTTTTCCGGAGAAAGCTATTGGGCTGGTTTTTGGCTAGTTTTGAGTAGCAATCGGGATTGGGCGGGTTTTGTTGTAAAAACTTGGCAACCCTGTCTGCACGCACGCTGGAATAAGTTGCGTTAGAAGAAAAAGATGAGTGTAAACAATCTTTGCCGGTGTTGTAAAAAAATAATTTAAGGATACACAGAGTACTTACCAACACGATCATCATTTCTGAGAGAAATAGTAAAGGTGAATGCATATACGAACAAGTTCTCCGTTTAGGATTAGAACAAATTCAACCCAAGCGCCTTTGATGACGTGGATGATTACGTCACTGTTTATCATCTGTCCATCATCGTCTAAAGCCCGCCCTGACAATTTCATTGGTCTGAACAGTTTCTGTTCGGGCATAATTACTTCTCTATGGATCAAGTCCAGACCGAACTGCCCGTGCAAAAAAATGTGTGGGCGGGGCTAAGTTCGTCTGGCATCCAGGCTAGAATCTCTCCAGATCCTTCAGACTCTCAGCTCTTCTCTTCAGTTCATCACTCAGTTTCTATAAGGGTTCAGGTCAGGGACTGGGATGGTCATGGCAGAAGCTTCATTTTGTGCTCAGTCCCACATTTGTGTGTTGATTTTGATGTTTGTTTAGGATTGTTGTCCTGATGGAAGATCCAACCATCGCCTATTGTAAGATTTCTAGCAGAAGCCGGCAGGTTTTGATTTTTTTATCTGTTGGTATTTGCTAGAATCCCTGACACCATGTATATGAAAAAGATGTCCAGGACCTCTAGCAAAAAAAATAGGCCCACAACATTAAAGATCCAGCTGTATTTTTAACCGTGGGCATGGGGTACTTTTTATCCCTGCTTGCACCAAACACATCTGGTGGGTTTTCTGGTCTTTTTATAGTTTCATCTGACCATAGAAGCAGTTCCCTTTTGAATTTCCAGACGTATCTGACAACTGAATATGCTGGAGTTTGTTTCTGGATGAGCAAGAAAGATTTTTCTTGAATCCCTCCCAAACACATGTGGTGATGTAGGGGTTGTTTGATTTTTTTTAAAGGCTTTCTGACCCCAAGACTCAACTAATCTCTGCCATTCTCCATCTGTGATCCTTGGAGAGTCTTTGTCCACTCAAACTCTCCTCCTCACATTTTTAAATATATTTTTTAGCTCAACAATCTCAAGTCTGTGGTTTTATTAATTGTGATGGATGATTAAGGGAATTTGGCCTTACTGGTGTACTTAAAAAAATGTAAATATTAATGGGAATATACTTGAGAGATATTTTACTCATAAAAAATGTAAGGGTACCAATAATTATGGCCAATGTGTTTTGGAGAAAAGCATTTATTTCATAATGTGATTTACCCCCAACTTTCAATTCTTTTACTTCAATGAAAGGTTAGATTTTTAAATAAAAGATCAAAAGGATAAACATTGCAGATTTAGTTTTACAGCCATCTTTTATCATACTTACCAGGTGTGCCAATAATTCTGACCACAACTGTATACATTTTAATTTGTAATCTGTTTGTCTGCTATGATCAGATATTCCGTATCACCAGAACCTCTTCTCATAACAGTAGAAGCTCAATGAAAGACACTCACTTGTCCTTGAGCTCCCAAGTACTCAAAAACTGCATTACGCATCGTAAATTGATTCAATAAACGTTGTTTAATGGGTGCTGGGAGACGGTTAGCAGGGGGCACTGCTCCATCCCGGTGTCCTCCTTTTATTCTCTTTGTGTATCGTCTCACTCTCTTTTTGAAGCGGAGATTGATTCAGCAGGTCGTGTCCATGTGCTTTACGTCTCTCTACTAAAGCATTGCACAATGAGGCCGTAGGAAGCTGGTTATGTTGTCTGTGTACTGTTTGACTTCTCTTATCTTCAGAAATATGTAAATGTGTGGCGGTTGATCAGTATTCAGGGTACGCAAACATAAGGTAATGCAGGGGAAAGAGAGACAGACGTGCAGACAGAGAAAGATAGAAGAGACAGACATTATTGCTAGCTGTCTTCAAATCATGTTCGAATGATTGTGTTTATGAAGTGAGCGTGCAGGAAGGACATCAATATTTTGGAAAGGAGTGTGTTTATCATACCTGGAGAAAGATAACCGTTAGCAATCACAACATGCATCGTCATAGCAGTTGCTCGGCTGTCTCAAGAAGTATGCAATTTGGAATCTGACGTATTTTTTGTTTTGGTTTTTCTAGCGAGCTTTTAGTTATGTACCTTTTATTTTGAAAAAAAAAAAATTAAAACAGCTTAAACCAGTTTTATATGATTTACTGGTTGTAACTGCTAAAACATCCGCTGTGATGTAATGAAATATTTGCTTTAATAAAAAGAAAAAAAATTTACTTTGTGAACTGTCATCAGTAGAATTTACATTGAATTATTAAACCAAGTAGGTTTTGATTGTAAGTTGTAATTGTGATCATTGGCTATATATTTACATCAGTTTGTAATTTTTTTTATGTTCTCGCTGGTGAATAATAGTGATAAAAAGCCATAAAATACTTCTCATTTAGCTGGTTTATGAGGTGACACTAATTTGCCATCATTCTCTGTGAATAATTTATAAGAAGCATAAAACACATATAAAGCATAAATTAGTCCCAAAACCATCCAAGCACAATTCGAATGCAAATCTCAGCTCACAAGTACAAACTTCCCAGGAGGACTTGAAGGCAGCAATGGAAAATTGCCTCTTTGAGAGAAAATCTAAAGGTACAAAAATGCATTTTTGTGACAATGAAAAAAAAAAGGTTTATTTACATCTTCATGTTTTAGCTTTAAGCATGACAGGCAAATTGAATGCAAAAGAATGTAATTCATGTTTCACATTTATATTAAGCAAAAATATATATTTCTCTGTTCAGACTGAAAAAATGGCGAAATTAATTTTAAAGAGGCCATACTCTTTTTCATGTCTTGATTTTGTTGTCGGGGTCTACTAGAATAGGTTTTCGTGCTTGCTTGTTGAAAAATCTCATTATTTTTCACATATTTGACATTGTTGCAGCACCTCTCTTCTCAGTCTGTCAGAAAATGGTAAATGCAGTGCATTTATATAGCGCTTTTAACAGACTTACGGCTTTACATTTTTGCCTCACATTCACCCATTCATACACTCATTCACACACCGACGGTGGTGTCAGCCATGCAAGGCACCATCCAGCTCGTCGGGAGCAGCTGGGGTTAGGTGTCTTGCTCATGGACACCTCGACACTTGGTCAGGTGGAACCGGGGATCGAACCACCAACCTTCCGGTTTGTAGACAACCTACATGAACCACTGAGCCACTGCCGCCCCATCCGAACAAAATATGCTCTGATTAGTTCCTGTCTCTATATAGCCCCTCCTTCTGAAAAGTGTGATGTGCTCTGATTGGTCGGCTGGACCACTGTGTTGCGATTGGAAATGCCACACCCCTTACAATAACTGAGTTTCAACGATAGACTGTATAAAACAAGGACGTAGTTTCTGTGATGTCACCTGTAGTTTTCTGAAGAGCATTTTTGAAGGCCAAAGTGGGCGGAGCCGGCCGTCGTGTCACTCCTGGATAACCAAAATGGGCAAATAGGCAGGATGTGGGTGGAGCTGAGGTGCCTGGTTGCCAGGCCCGGTTCTACGGGGGTGCTAGCACCCTCAAACACAAGCAAAAGCACCCTCAGTTGATACTGTAAGAATATTGGCGAAACAGATTTGCAAATTTGTGTCCGAGCTCTGGAGAGCGTCAAATGCATCTATTTGCAATGTGTTTTTGCAGCGGTGAGTAAAGTAGCCAACCACAGTTGATCTTTTGAACGTGTTCAGGGGTGTTTAAGTCAAAATCTCACCGCTCAAAACAGCAGAGTTTTTATTCAGTGCTGAGTTAATGCAGGCTTGTGAAACCTCTCATTATCAAACAAAGTTAATACAGATGTAAGTAAGAGATTTATTGTTGACATTTTTAACTTTGTGAGATCGCGATGAACTGACAAAGCAACAGCATTTTAGTGATCGTATAGCGATCTTGGCTCACTTTCGAGGCTACAGTCTATAAAATTAATTGAATAAAACTATTGTTGCTAAGAGGACTGACGGCCAAAGTTTCGGAAGTGACATCTAAATATAAATGCCACTCTGCACTTTATTCTGTTAAGTGTATTCTGTTGGCATCTGTGAATATTAAACGCACAAAGACCATTTAAATATGAATCTTGCTGCATGTCATACACGCAAGACTGTTTAGACAAGATTTATTTGGCCTGTTTTGGACAGATTATAATGTGTTTATTGTAAAAGAAAAACGTTTTGTATAAATTGTATCTTAATATTAATTATTTATTATTTAATTTTTTAGCTTCTTTCAAAAACAAAAAAAAAGTTTAAAAAAATGTAGAAAAAAAAATTTCTGTCTTGTTTCTAGTCTAAATATTTAAACATTCTTAAATCAAGATGCATTTACTAGATACATACAATATATAATATATAATACATGTCCTGTTGCTCTTAGTCACACACCTGAATAAAGCTCATTCATTGTGCAGGTCATTATGCGGGCTATTATGTTCTTTTGTCCTCTCAGGTGATCTCCATCATTATTCATTAGATATCACGCCTCCTCGCATATGGGCTTTGTGAAGAAAAACTGTCTTACAAATTTTAAATCAGTGTATTGTTTTATGTGAATGAGTAGGCTCAATGATTCTCACATCAGTTTAAAGCAAAAACTCTAGGCAAATACACCCATGAGTCAAAAGTCTTGTGGACACAAATCTATTGTGTGTGTGTGTTTTTTTCTTCTCAAAAACCATGCATAAACATTTTTCTCTCAAAAATACAAGCATATTATACATACATGTTGATCACATATTATGGTAGCCCAGTTTGTGCTGAATACATTGTAATTACACTTTTGCCATTAATGTGTTTATAAGCAACTGAAAAAAAAAAACACACACACACAAAAGGGCCTCAAAACAGCTCAGACTCCTTGGGGTTAAAGCCACAGGCAGGACTAGACTCTATTTTAGCATGGCTTGACATTGTAACTGGATTGCTACATGGGTATTAAGCAGATGGTATTAATTTAAAATTGCATTACTTCAAAATAGAGCCTTATCAGGTTGTTAATTGCATTAAATAATAATTACGTTTTGTCTTCCTTTATTAGCATATCTGCACGACTGCTTCTGAAGAGCTCTGATTGGTTAGCTCTCTACGGCAGGTTGGATTAAGATGCCCCTAAGCCCTCTGGCCACCGCTGTGCTCCGTACTCAAACAGTTTACAAAAATTGAACAAGGTTTACAGCGTCAACAGAATATGCTAATCCGCAAAGATAAAATGCCATTAAGAGCAAGCTGTTATGAGGGATTTAAGTTGACATGCGCATGCAAAAGGCAAGGTCCTAAGATCGTTAGTGCGGCTAACTCCCTCATATTTAATTACCGCCTCTATCACAGGGGCTGGTAAAATATGGCCATGATGCGAAATGACCCTTAATTAGATCGGCAAAGACTCTAGACAATTAATCCTTCAGCCCCTCCGTTTGTGTGTGTGTGTGTGTGTGTGTGTGTTTATTTTGAGTCTTTGCTTAATTAAAACTTGCAGACGCTTGCAATAGAACAGAAAAGGTTCCCGCGAGGGATGACAAACTGAGATGATAGACCCTGCCTTCCTACTGCTCTTTATTTTCTTGCATTCATGTGGTTGAGTGCTTTACTGGTGGCATTCTTATCCTCAAAGATGGATAAAAGGGGCCGGAAAAGCTGTTTTGTCAAAATACTTGCACAGTCTTTAGAGGTCAAAGTACCATATGATTAGAGTAATCACCTAATCCGCGTTCCATGAAGCACATTTGTAATGAATGCACCATGGATAAACAACTCAGTTAATACATACAGTTTTGTATTGCCAGATTTTTTTTTAAGTCAATACCAATACCGGTGCAATTTCAACACAGATTTCGATAGCACAGTGAAATCAAATATGTACGGAAGCTCATATCTTATTCCATATATCACAATTGTGGCTATTTCTAGCAGT
Organism: Romanogobio albipinnatus; assembly: GCA_023566225.1. Lineage (NCBI taxonomy): Eukaryota > Metazoa > Chordata > Actinopteri > Cypriniformes > Gobionidae > Romanogobio > Romanogobio albipinnatus. The sequence continues at coordinate 7,274,007 of CM042257.1, read as the reverse complement.
TGTGACTGTAATCTCACATTCTATATATGAATGTGTATAGTATGACATGATAATCTGGATGTACTACATTCGCCATGTTGTCATTGTCATGTGACCTACCAGTAGGGGTGTAACGATATATCGCGATATAAAAATGTGACAATATGTATCGTTGATGGAAACGATATGATTCGTGATATAGAGTTGTTTTATCCAAGGCTCAGCTTGCTGTATTTATAAGGTATAATTCACCCAAAAATGTCAAATCTGTCATCATGTACTCACCCTCATGTTGTTTTGTTTAACTTCCAAACACAAATGAAGATATTCTTTATGAAACCCGAGAGATTTCTGTCCCTTCATTTAAAGTCCATTCCCCTCAAGCATAAAAGATCCAAAAAATATCATAAAGGCATCGTAAAAATAACTAATCGAGTGGTCTAATAATCCAAATCCAAGTCTTCTGAAGAGACACGATTGCTTTATATGATGAACAGATTTACAACGACGCATACTGTAGTAAACACGGACATTCAGATGATTGCGTGACGCGCGAAAGCAACATGGGAGTGAGTTAATGCAGAATTAAAATTCTTGGATGAGCCAAACATTTACAGTTTGAGTGGTCATTATGACACGCTTTCTTGCGATTAGAACTGTTGCGGGAGAATTGCGAGCACGGGGAGAGAATGCTGCCTGCATTGAAAGTGCGAGTAAAGCATGGGGGGAAAAAATGAAAGTTTACAGAGTTTCAGTGACATTATTACATTAAACGACTATATATAATGTTGAATATAATGTATAATGATGCAATGGGGGGAATATTTGTGGTTCCTGATGATAATAATACAATAATAATAATATTATTTTGATGATAATAATAAAAAAATAAAAATAAAGAAAACCCCATTTTACCCTTCAAATATTGCGATACATATCGTATCGTGAGTTCAGTATCGCGATTTATATTGAATCGTGATACGAGTGTATCGTTACACCCCTACCCGCATCAGTTGTGTCCAAACGGCAACCTCCCGCAGTTTCTCTTGAAGCCAATACGGAAGTGACTTAAACTGCAATTCATCAACTGGCCGCTAGGGACAGGCTCCAGAAGGGAGCAGAATCTCATTGAGTCCCATGTTAAAATGCCCAACTTTACAGCAGAAAAAAAACATGTTTGCAGCCTGGTAAAAATTGTGGTTTTGGTCTATATTTCTAATTTTGCCCTTCATGACAACTGTGAGGGGGGTGAATTATTTTATTAATCATTCGTTTACATTATATAAGGCCTTAAAGTTCTGCATAATTAAGGGCGTGGCCACTTTGATTCACATGTGGATAGCCATTTATCTGCTGTCTGTTAGTCATCGCGTCACTTCAGCTCCGCCCACGTCCCGCCTTTTTGCCCATTTTCTGTTCTCGTCAGAATCCAGTGGGTGACGTATCGTACACTACGTCAATATGTTTTTACAGTCT